>JAVSCE010005823.1:0-276361 GCA_032199065.1 Smutsia gigantea | reverse complement strand
GAGACTTAGCATCTACCTGATAGGATGTGGCAGCCCTGAGAATGTACCCAGCTGGCCTCCAGCTACAGGGAACAGAATGAGCCAAAGACTGGCTTGCACCTGCTGGGATCCATCATGGTCTTTGCTTCTAGCCAGTGTCTGGGTGAGGCAGGGTACCAAGGCAGGTGGCTCCTGGAGGAGGTGGAACTCCTCTGACCAGGGCTTTGGCTCTGGGACAGCAGTCCAGGACATATCCCCTCTAATCATCCCTCCCTGTCTTCTTCACCAGGAGCCAGATGCACCTCCCCGGCATCCGTCCACATTTTCTCTCCTGGCATCTCCCTAACCAAAATCCTTACATGTTGAATCCTGTCCTGGCATCTTCTTCTTGGAAGACCCAGGCTGGCACTTAAGAGTTCCATAAAGAACTAAAAAAAATAGAGGGGAGAAATTATGAAATAATGACATATTAATTTCTCAGAATTAAAGGTCATGAGTTTCTAAGTGGAAAGGGTCCATTAAGAGCCCAGAGCAAACAATTTAAAAACACCCACATCAAGGCAATATTATGAAATTTCAAAGCACCAGACATAAAGAGAAATATATTAAGATAAATGATTTGGCATGATTTGGAACCAAAATGGCATCTGAATCCCCAGTAGCAACAGAGGATACTACAAAGCAGATGAGCAATTCCCAGTTGATGCTGGGAGAGGAAAATGACTCTATACTCAGTCTAACTGCCACTTAATGTGTAAGCGGAGTGAAGGCAACTTCAGATACACAAGGTTCAAATGGGACTTTTCATGGACCGTTCTCCACGAAGTTGCTGGAACATGCATTTGCCAAAACAGAGGGTAGGAACCCAGCAAGGGGGATCTAAGAAATCTGAGACACAGGGACCCAGCCTGGGTGAGATAGAAAGGAATCGTCCGGGTAATGGTGGAGGGCATGCTGTAGAGGGTCAGCCCAGCAGCCCCAAGAGCAGCCAGGCCATGGGAGGGGCGCCTTTCAGGGCCAGTGGGGCAGACAGGAGCTGCCTGATGTGTGTTAAGAGGAGCTTTATGGTTCTGAAGGAGCTTTTCAGGGTGACTCAGTAATAGATATATGAAGAACTAGGTACATGAGAAAATTGTTAGTTCCACCCAGTATAAACACTTATAAAGAAGATAAAAAGCATCTTTCATACACTACTTGGCTCAGCTGTGAACAATATTTAGCGAGTTGTCATAATGTAAACACTGAGTACTGAGCCAAAAAAATTTTGATGTAACTATACCGAGAGGATGGAGAGAAGGGAAGTGTGGTGGGAGTAGCTCTAACTCCTCACCTCCCAGATTAGGAAGCCAGTAGCCAGTGTCCAACATGCAAAGATCAATACGCAGCAGCCCAAGCATTTATTTAGAAGCAAGGAGGTAAATATTAAGAGAATGTCTTTTACCAGAGCTGCCAGATCTGAAAGGGATTCCTAATAACTAACCCTGAGTGGCTTGGGGTACTTTTATTCTGTGCATCCTTTTGGTGGGAGGAAGGAGGTCGAGCCCCATCCCCTTCCCCTCCCCATATGCTCCTATCACCATCCCCCACGTGTGAGCACTCATTGCCTCTCCTTGCACGGCCCCTCCACGTGTCGGCCTGGGGCCAGGGGCCTTTCTCAGACACGCACACAACTCCAAGGCTAATTCCCAGTATTTGGGCCACATGGTTGTGATTTTTTCCTAGTGGACAATACTTCCCTCTCTTGACTCTGGCTCCGAGGGAAGGAGATGTGTGTGGCCATATGGACAACACCCTTGGCAGCCTGGGGTGTCCCACAGCCAGGTGAGAAGAGCAAGCGGTGCTGTGCTGCATACATGACTTCATCGCCAAATCTCATGCTTTCCGCAGAACAGGCAGAGTGCCGTGTTATCAGAACACAGTGAGACCGACCGTGGATCTTTACTTACCTAGCCACAAACCTACAAGCTGTCTCTCATCTACATACGGGGAGAGATTGCCTGTATCCCAGGCCACCTCCCGACAGACAGTGACCCCTGTGCCTGCCCTCCTCGGATTTAGGAAGGGCAGCAACGGCGATTCCACCACAAGCCAAACACACCACCTCAGGCAGGCCCCCCAGCCCCTAAGTGGGACAGGACAGAGGGGGACTCTCTGCCAGGATATGTTCTTTCATCCTTCATCCTTGGTTTTCTTGAGAACCAGTGTCTGGTGAAAGAGTGGCAGTAAACCTGAACGTGTCTGCTACCAAGAAGTAGATAATCCCATGGAGACGACCGAATAGCAAGTACATCCATACCCGAGCTCCACTGCCAGCAGGTGCTGAGAGAGCCACGTGCAAGATGTGACACGTCTGTCCTCTGAAACCTTTACGGCCATCGAAGATGAAAGCTAGCACTCTGTGAGAAACTCCACATCGAGGAACTTTTTTAAAAAATACGTACACTTGAATGAAGGGAGGAGTTTGATTATTCCATTTAATTCATGAAGAGCTTGTTGAGGGCCTCCCTAAATAAATAAAAGGTACAGGCCAGGCACTGGGGCAGTTGCGGAGATGAATAAAGCATGGCCCTTGCCCTGCAAGAGTTCAGCGTTTCGTAGATGAGACAGTCGCAAACACTATAAGGCACCAATGCACAGGAAGTGTGGTGTATGATTAGAAGAAGAGTTTACTTTTTGCTGGAAAAACTGGGGAAGCTTCATATTGCTGATGGTGTTCAGACTGAAAGGATAAACTTATACCTCGGCAAGTGGGCAGTGGGTGAAGAAGCAATAGACTGGTGGCTGGAGACAAAGGTAGCGTTGGGATGCATGGAGTAGTCCAAGGGCAGAAAGTGCTTTAGGGGATGTGTCGGTAGGTGAGAAGAGGAGCAGGTGGGGACAAGATGGCAGAGAGATGTTCTGTGCTTGGGATTTTGACCAACTGTCCATGTCTAACTGTGGGACTGACATGAGTTTGGGGGAAGGGGACAGACACTTGGAATGCAACAGCTGTGGGTCTCTACATAAGATGTCGCTTATAATTTTTCTTTGTTTTAAATTTTCTATCTTGAGGAATTTTGCCATGTTTTGCCCAGAATTTCATATTTACCTATATCATTGCATCTTTTGACATCTCTAGTCCATTTTTGACAAATATAAAACTCTTCCTCCTCCAGGCCATAGTGGGGGCGCATTCTGTAAGGGCAAACCCCACACTCAGAGACACACGACATGGTCTTTATGAAGCCCTGCCACTCGCGCCTCAGAAAGCACCATTAAACAAGCAAGAGGAGATGCCAACACCTGCAGACTTGGCCCCACTCTAATTTCTGCCAGGCTTTCTAGGAAAGGATGCCATCCTTCAGCAGTGCCCCAAGGCCTTCTTGCTGCTTGGAAAGACTCTGGAGACTCAAGAGATTTTAGTGAGGTCCCCTGAAGCAAGTGCTACATCAGTGAGTATTTGCAGCAGTAGTATTTTCCTCTCCCAGCCCTTTGAGGTAAATAGAGCAACGGCTGCAGGCTGTTTCCTTTAGGGAGGCTCTGCACAGTGCCCATGGCTGGATCTGCTCTCTCTCCTGAGAACGGAAACCTCCCCAGGGCTGTGTAGACTTTCAGATCTGTTCTCAGCAGGCAAGTGGTCAGGCTCAAGCTCAGGAGAGACGGGAGTGGAGGCCCCTGGGGTCCGTGTCTTGCTCCCTGGCTGAGGGCCTGATCGCCAATCAGTTTTACTCATGAGGAGCATAGGAGTGAGACATGGTGGTGAGGTCCTTAGGTATGGATACTAATCTCTTTTCCACTCTGCAGATCAAGGCACTTGGCTGTTTTCTCTTGTCTGGGTCTCCGGGAAAGAGGCAAAGGTACAGTTTTCTCATCTTCATTCTGGAGATTAGGAAGCAGGCTTAGCAAGATCAGTTCCTGCAGGGCCTGGAATGCCTTTCCAAAAGAGATCCTGGTGTTGGCGGTTGGGCATGGGTCAAGAGGGGGCTCCATTCCTACGTGAGCTTGGCTGCTCCGGTGTTTTTGACTGCTAGATACCAGACAAGCAGTCTGAAAAGCATTGTGCCCCCATGTCCCCGGGAAGTTGCCTTCTTGGTACGGAAAGAGAAGTTCAAAGACTTACAAACCCCTGCATTTAAAGGAGATGTAGAAATCACGTCTGGCTTACCCACATTCCCATCCTTTTCCTCCTCAATTACACCTGCCCAAACACTCCAGCCTGCCTATAATCTTCTTAATAGCCTGGCCCCTGGAGTCCAACACTCCAGCCCAGGTGGACTAAATAGGACCATCCCCCCTCCTTCGTTGTAGGCCCAATGCTCTTATTAATGTCCTTTAGGTCTCACAGGGTGATTCCCTGTTGAGCCAGAGGTGATATTTGCTTTGTTTTGTTTTCAAACACCAGACAATCCAAATATCCTCCGGCCCGAATGGCTTGTTTTCAGTTGACTTGAACAAGACCACGTAGATGACAGGCAGGGGAAACCAGGATTCAAATCCAAGACTCTTAACTCCACTGTGCTAAGGAGGCATAATTGTTAAACAAATCAAAAAGACAAAATACTCCCCCAGTACCCTTGCTGGTCTTTGATCCCCCAGGAATTGGGCAGGGGACCTGGTAAACCTCAAGGAAGACCCAAGGTGTCTCCCCAGTGCTGGGGGAGAGTGACCTGGGCTTGAGGGTGAAATTACACAGACAGGTTACAGAGATTCTCTCAGTTTTAAAATTTACATTTCTCTTTGTTTTGAAATATTTGCTTTTACATAATCTGCAAACTGCCAAAAAACAAGCATGGGCAATTTACTGTAAGTTTAAAGAATTAAATATATAAAAACAAATCTTTGTGAAAGGACCAAATAAATATAAGTTGTCTTAGCCCTTTGGGCAGAGAGGATGTCTGGTAGGCTGAAGTAATGAACACAAACAGGCAGGAAGACAGCCCAGGAGCCCAAGGGATGGCTTCACCCCGGAAATCCTGCATTATTCCAAAGACTGAGCCTCATGGCTTTCCTGACCTGTCCCCAGTGAGCCAGACAGAAGACAGAGAGCTCCTCCCTCCAACTGCAAAGCTCCGAAGCTTGATACTTTGTCCAAAGAATGAACCAATGACTAAAATTGAGTTTCCTCTCTCCTTGGCCTTATACGAACTGCTAATGCCAGATGCCTGTTTCCATGCAAAGCATCACCATCCTGGAAAAGGAAACTTCTCCCAGGAGGTGCCAGCTGGTGTGCTGAAGATCAAGGTACAGTTTGCGTGTGGCATCTTGTCATTTTCCTGTTGCCCTGTGTACCTCAGTGATGTACTATCCACGAAGAGCTACATGTGTTCCTTCCACGGGGGAGACCATGACATACGGGGTCCCTGTGCTGTGGGCACAGTGAGCAGAGGAGGCATTTTTCATTTGGGGAGGTTTTTGTTGGCTGGAAAATTACCAGGACAGCCTTGCCAGGATTGAGACACACACCCATGGGGCCTGAGCTAAGGACATTGCTGAATGGCCCCCACCACACTGCTTCCAATCATGCCTCCACTCCAAAGGCCAAAGGTGGCTACCTGGCTACACGGTATGGCTGACTTTCTTCCCTTTGGAATACAATCCCTGTGGCCACCCATAGACCCTTAAAAAACCACCTTCACCACCCCCTCAGTCTTGCCCAGACTTGCTGGACCCCCACAGATCATGTAGTTCAAGCCAGGACAGCTGACCAGAGAAGGAAAGGATGGTGTGTTCTGCATATTCGTCTCTTTGGGGAGCAGGTCTGGGTTGAGGACTAGAAGGGAGTAGGGACATGTCAGGTGTGGGACCAGGGATCCATGCCAGAATGTTTGGAAAGCTACAGGGCAGGGCCAGCAGGGGCACCGAGTCTACACCACAGCAGCTGGCCTATGCCTCCCTAGAATTTCTCATTTCATGATCTCAGGCACTTTGTCCTCAATTCTCAGTTGCTCACATGTGTCCCCATAAAATCAGAAGTCAAGACAAAGATGTTCATATGTTCCCAGCTGGTCACCTGCTGTGATCCGGGAATACTCAGGGGAGAGGGCAGGCATGGGCAGGTAGCAAATCCCGGTTCACATATTCATGAGGGTCAGCTTCCTGACTCCAGGGCACAAGCCCAGGCTCTGGAAACGGCCAGCATCTGCCACAACAAAACACAGGTGCCCTGGGCCAGTCCAGCAACCTTGAAGTTGATGCCTTTTCAGCCACATTAGCTGATGTGACAGTCTTTTCCTACTGTGGTGACCAGCCCTGCACCTGACCACGCTGCTCAAAGATCACCCACAACCAATGCCACATGACGGTCTTCAGCACCCATGGTGTCTATAGGACAAACCACAGCCCTGCCAGAATATCTGAGAACTTGGATTCCAAAGAGTGGATCCAGCCAGGCTCCCTGCTGTCTCATGGGCCCCACTGTAACTTTGGATTCTAGGTGATGAGGTTTCCTGCAGGGGGAGGATAAGGGCCCCAGATTTCTGAATGACAACCTCAGGGAGCTTGGGTCATAGGGAAACACTGAATGTGGATTCAGAAAATCTGGGTTTGTGGTCTGCCTTTGCCACTTCATAGCAGTATGATCTTGGCATAGTTATATAACCTGTCTGTCTCAGCTCCCTCCTTTGAAAGAGACAAATTATATTTGCCTTACACACCATTGTGTGAAAGTGCTTTGTGATTGATTGCTAAGTGCTATATAAATATCACTTGCTATGATTATTATCAAATATAACCAGTGTCTACGAAATCCTGCTTTTTGGTCTAAGTCCTCCACCAATACACAGAAGAGGCCATGCCTGGCTTTCCCCAATTGTGTGTTTGTGGGGGGGGGGGGGTAGGACCGTTGTCTCCAGCGGCCCCACGGACAGCAGAGCCTGTGGAAATGGGGTGTTGGGTCTGGGATGCTCTTTGGAGATTGGAGCGTGCAGATAGGTCTGCCCTCGGCAGGGTGGGGGGGGGGTGGTGCATGAGGCAGGGCTGTTCCCACCCTCAGGCCAAAGGATGCCGACAGTGATGTCTCCTCTTTAAAAGGGCCTTGGCATGGTTCATAAAACCATCACCCTCGCCTCATGACTCTGGTCAAGTTAGTAGTCTTGTCCTTGTGCTTCCCATTGCCCTGGCGTCCTGTAACAGCAATGAAATGGGTGCTGGCAGCAGCCACTGCCCACCATCACTGGGGCAGCCCCCTCCCCTTCCGGCTTCCCCCATCCTCCTGGATCACCGAGCAGAAGCCAGGAGTGCCCGTCCCCAGGCCCACTCTGCTCTTGGCCTACAAATGCTCAGTAAAGGAGAAAGATCCCACCCAGCCACTCTCACCAAGAGCCTTGGAGTTTGATGACTTCCCTCATGAAAGGACCCTGGGGCAAATGACCCCCAGGTTCTCTGGAGATAAGGGGAAGTTTATTCTCTGGGAACAACTGCCCAAGAAATATTTTCTAATGTTACTACAAAAGGAGGCAGATGGTCTTTTTCTGTGACCTTCTAGAACCCAATAAACCCCTCATAGGATTCTTCAGTCCCCTAGCAGGTATGCCCACCATCAGATTCAGAACCTACCATCTAGCGAGTGACCATGTCCCCAGACCCCAATAAAATCTCACATTGACAGAGAGCTGGGGAGGGACTGAGCAGCTGTGGGCAGACAGTGAAGGAAGGAGAGAGTCCAAACCCACTCTAGCCAAAGTCCAAACCCTTTGGGTATTCATGCAGAGTAAACTGATTCTCTGAAGGAAAAAACAATCCTGGGTGCCCTGGGAATCAGGCCCTTTCTAGGGAAAGGCAAGCTTCATTCAATAGACTTCAATATTCCAGTCTACTGAACATGATCTTCCTTCTTGTTCAATAGCTAAGACTAATAACCACCCGTTTAATCTTCAATTAATACCCTTTGCTTGATTCCAGGTTCCTTCAGCCAATGTCCAATCATGATGTGGTTTCCCACCTCACTCTCTCCCTGGAGGGCGAGATGGGTGGACCATGCCCTCATGTGAATCCTAATTTCCGGCACGACTACAGTTAAATTGAGTTAGCATTCTCATCTAGACATTAGGAAGCTAGACTTTAATGGATGCTCTTGGGAGATGGTTGTGCTTACAATCAGATGACTGAACTTGCAAGGGGACCTTGGCAAATGGCCTAAGCTATGTCACCATCTGGGGTCTCTTGGAAGACAGCTGCGTTGACCTCAGTGGAGACAACCCATCATCACCACGAGCTGTGCACCCTTTCCATATAGACTTGTATAACTATTTATCTGCTACCACAAGGGTAGGTGTCCTTGCAGGCATGGAATATGACCTTATTCATCACTGCCCATCTAGAACCTGGCACAGAGCCTACTGCATAGCAAGGAGTCAACAAATGTCTGCAGAATGGGTAATTAAAAATGAATGAATAACTTGAGTATAAAGGGGATGAATTAAAGAAATGTTTCTACTTTTGCTCTCATCTGAAATCCTGATAAAATGACGGTTTTTAGAAAGGCATTAACCCTCAAGGGTAAGAAGGACTGGACAGGAGACAATAACATTTTTAAAAATCAGAAAACTGATGCATTCATTCTATGCTTTTGGATGCCGGAAAAAAAAAACCTAGGAACCAGCACACCTGATACCTCAGAATCCCAAAAGGTTTAGCTCTCTGTACCACTGTCCACCTCTGGAAGTTGGGCATGGGGGCAGGGGGAGGGGGGACAAGAATGAAGCAGCCATAAGAAGATTAGTTGTGTCTGTTTAGGAAGGACAATAGACTTCCAGATCCCCCCTCTGACTTGACCCAGGCAAGAAACTCCTCTGGGCCCTCCCGGGCCCAAGACTGGAGATTTACTCTCTGGAGAGGGTAAAGCAAAGGGCCTCTGGATGGGGGGGACCATGGCATTATTAAGGATGAGCTTATCATACCCTCAAAAATAGAGAAGCTAACCTATCCATGTAGATGGTAAGGCCCCCAGTTCTCTTCCTTTTCTTGGTTCCAGAGGCAGGAAGTCAGGACTTGACCTTCCAAGCAGGAAATTGAAAGAGCTATCATTGAAGAATCTGACTGTCCCCTAAAGGAAAATCTGCTCCCAGGTTTCCTGCAGTGAGATGGCGATGGCCCAGCCAGAGCTTCCTCCAGAGGACCTGACAGCTGTCAATCCCCATCCTCTGGCCCAGAGCTTCTTCTTAGCAGGATACCAGATATCTGAGGAGCTAAAACAGACAGACATGAAAGGTCATCTTGGAGGAAATAGAGACAGTGCATGGAAAAGAAAACTTCAAATAGAATGGATACTACCCCAAAGTGAACCTTAAGAGAATAAAAATATGGGCTCTTGGAAGTTAAAATATGATAGCAAAACCAAAAATCTCATTGGAAGGGTGATGTGAGGTAAAACCAAGGGGAAAAAAAAACGCAGAGATGAAAGTGGGAGCTTCTGGAGACTGGGAGGTGGAGGAAAAGGAGGCTGAATGTTTTTATATCAACTGTTCAGAACAATATGCTTTGAACATATGCATGTGTTACTTGAACGAAACAAAAACTAAAGATAAAAATGAATGAGTAAACATGCATTCTGCCTAATGAGAAATCTCTTTCTACCACTAGATGGTGCTATTGGCCACTTGTGGAAACAAGGCCAGGGAAGGGCCAGGGCTTTCTGGTAAGCATTTCTGCGGAGTTTTCCACAAAACAGAATAAAATGAGGTTTGATCAATAACATTAGGAAGGAAGTTAAGTTGTTTATTTTCTTTTATCTTCAAACATTAGCCCTCTTCACGGAGTGGAAAGAAAAAGTCATTTACCCCTAGTGGTGCAGTGATTGCGAGCTCAGTGCTAAGGACAAACCCCCATCTTCTAGCGGTGGCTGCCCCACCTTCCTGGAGCACAGATGTTGATTCAATAAAATCGACTCTGCAGCCAATTGTGGCAAATGGACTGCTGGATATGGACTCGTGAATAAAAGGAAATTCAGGAACAAGAAGCCTGTTTTAGGAAAGCCAAGTTGGTGCGGAAGTCCAAAATCAATGAAATTCAATGACAAGTGGATTTGAGATCCTCAGGTGACAGGCGGGGTGCTTAGTCACTAGGGAAGCAGAGCCGCAGGCATGCCTGTCGGGCATATTGAACCTGTTCTGCTGTTACTGACATCTTGATAAGCTGATCAATGTTTCCTTTTTGTCCTTAGCTCTGATTCCCTGACTTCTCTGGATATGTGGTCAGCAGGAACTGCGAGTACACATTCTTACCCTCTGCTGAGCAGCTCACAAGTCTTCACAAGAGAAGTATTACTAAATAAGTATTTTATTACTGGGTTAATATTTTATTGATTAGTGACGGCTCTGTTTTCTTGCCACTCCTCCTTTCAACAGGTACCACCATCACACTGGCCCAGGTACCCTGCAGCCATTCTGTCCTGTTCTGATCTTCCTCCTCTAAGCCCAGGTATGAGCACACACCCAGATCTGGCCTCCTCTCTCCCTCTCTACCCTCCTCCAGCTGTCTAACGTAGCCTCAGAGCCTCATCTCCTCTCGGTACATGGCATTCCAAAATCTACAGCTCTGTCCCTGACCTCTCCTCTTCGCGGATATTTTTCTAGGTGACTCATCCAGCACAGCATCTAAAATCCAACTCCGTATCTTTTCTTTCCAAGCCACCTGCTCTTTCTCAGTGTCTTTATTCCTATCATCAGGTATGCATGCATGCATTCAGTAAGCATTTGCTGAATAAAAGGCATGATGCCAGACACTGGGAATTCAAGGATTAAAAAAAAAAAACAAGGTCCCCACCATCAAAGAACTTGTAGATTGCGGGCAGAGGGGGGAGACAGGTCATGGTATTCCCAGCACCCGGTGATCAGAGCTGTACTGGAGGGATGTGGAAAGGGCAAGCATGCACCCCCAGGATCCCTGGGGATTCCCAGGAGCTTAGTGCAGTTCAGCAGCAAGCCATTCTACCCCCCTTGTCTCTGTTCCCCAGATGCTAGCATGCCCTTGGTCCTGTTGAGTCTTTCTCAGCTGGGTCTTCTACACTGTGCTCTCAAAACCCAGTGTGCAGAGGAGTCACTGGAGGATCTAGTTAAAGTGAAGCTTCTCTTTGAACAGAGTTAGGGTGGAGCCTGAGAGTCTGTGTTTCATCCAAGATCCCAGAGGTGGCGCTGGAGCTGCTGGTCTGTGATCACTTCTGAGTCAAAGGTCCTTTTTTCCCCTGCCCTTAGCAGCCTGCTCCAGGCGCAGCCCACGAGCCCACTCCCTCCCTGTCTCTAGTCCTAGACTGGGCAATATGGCAACCACTGACCATATGCCTATTTACATGAAAGTGAAATCAGATTTAAAATTCAGTTTCTTATTTGCAGTAGTCACATTTCACACGTTCAATAGCCACACGTGCCATGTTTTACAGAACAGATACAGAACACTTCCTTCACTGCAACAATTCTACTGGCTTAATCTCTGCCCTTAAACCAATTACTTTGTGGACTAGTTATATACTGACTGCCATCCTTACCAGACTGTAAGCTCCTTGAAGCCAAGCTCTGTCTTTGTCTTGCCATTTTTTTTATCCCCAGAACCTAGCTCATAACCTTTTCCTATTTTTTTGCATTAGACAAATATTTATCACTATGCACCAGAAGCTCTGCTAAACATGGGGAGTGTGTGGTGCTCAGAGGTGAACAACACAAATATGGTCCCTGCAATTGTGAAAGAAACAAGATAGGGGCTCAGGAACTATTCACGGAAATGAATAAGTGAATGAATGTGTGATTCCCACTCGTCTGACACCAAATGTAATGGTAGAGTCTTTTCCTACATACATGTACAACAATAACAATATTATACAAAACAGTAAGAGTACTATACTCCATTCGGGTACCCAGACCTGATTCCAATGTGTGTAAGTATGTGGTGGGGAGGTCTTCCCACACATATTAACACCAAGCAATTCTTGGAACACCAGCAGGGTATCTGAGAACTCAACTCAATTCTGATGCTCTCTGCCCGGACACAGCACCAGATTCCCTAGGTTAAGGGCTCTGTCCTACAAGACTGCCCTCCACTCCCTACTCCAAGCACTGGTTGCAAGCCCCGGCAGGTAACTGTGCTTCTGACCTACTGGTGACAGATTGCAGGTTCCAACAACCTCCCCCTTAGGTTTGATTAATTTGCTAGAGCAACTCACAGAACTTAGGAAAACACTTAGGTTTACCAGTTTAATAAAAGATACCATAAAGGATACAAGTTAACAGCCAGATGAAGAGAGATAGGGCACAGTCCCAAATAAAGGAGCTTCTGTCCTCGTGGAGCTTGGGGCCTGGCTTGGTGACACGTGGAGGCGCTCTGGTTCCCCCAGCATAGAAGCCCTCTCCAACCAAGAAGCAGGATCCAAGAGAGCAGAGCACAACACAGCAGAGCAGAGAAAGAGAGAAATAAGCTCTTCTCAGGAGTTTTTGGGAGGGCTTCATTGCATAGTCACAATTGCATAGACTGAATTATTAGCTATTGGCTGATTCAACCTTGGGTGGTGGGTGTCCAAATGTCTCTCATTAACATGACAAAACACCCGTTTCACAAGACTGCAGTGTTTTCAGGAACTGTAGATGAAGACCAAATATACCTGGGAAATATGTATTTGGCCATATGAATGACCAAACATGTATTTCTTACTTATAACTCGTCATATCACAGAATGATATACAACTGTCTCCAGGGAAATCGTCACAAAAATGACTCATAATTCTCTCTAACTTGAAATCTTCAATAAGTACTTCCCTTCTGCAGACTAAGGTCCAAATTCCATGGCCCAGGACTCAAGGCCATTCTGCGGGCCTGCACTGCCTCCATCATAGCTGGTGTACTGGTTTGCCGGGCATTCATTTCTCATGCTTCTGGGGGCTAGAAGTCCGAGGTCATGGGGTCAGCAGGGCTGGTTTCTCCTGAGGCCTCTATCCCAGGCTTGCACACGGCTGCCTTCTTGATGCATCCTCATGGGGCCTTTCCTCTGAGTGTGGGCATCCCAGGTGTGTCCAGATTTCCTCTTCTTATAAAGACACCAGTCAAATTGGGTTAGGACCTATCAAAAGAGCCTCATTTTAGCTCCATCATGACTTTAAAGTCTCCAAATCTAAATACAGTCACCTTCTGAGGTGTTGGGGGTTAAGGCTCAGACATAAGAATCTAGGGAGTAGAGGGACACACTTCAGCCCACAACAGTTAGGAAAATGATTCTGGCATCTCACAAAAGTGGGCTCTGAAATGCAGTTAACAGCAGTGCCCAGGAGAAGATGCTTTGTCTGGGCCTCAGTTTCCTCATCTGAGAAACAGTGACAATACTAATCCATCACAAGGTCATTAAGAGTAAAAACATTTACTTACGTGAGGCACTTACCAGAGCCCACAGCACATAGAAGGCACTTAATTACAGCCGCTTGCCATCATCCCTTTCTCAGTCTTTACCTGCCCTTGGCACCCAGCACCAATCACTCCCTCACCTCAGGTCTCTGAATGCATTTGACTGTGCCTCCCCAAGCCCAGTCCTCTTTGGGGTGCTCTTGAGATGCCTCCCCTCTCTGTAGGCAGGTGTCATCCCGAGCCCCTACTTTCCATGCTTTGTTAGCTGTACTATCGGTTCCCCATCATCAACCCATCCAATTAGCACCTACAAAATAAAATCCCAAGTTGTTAATTTGTCTACTGACTTTTCCCTTCATATAGCTGACCCTCCCCACTAGAATGCAAGGCATTTTACATCAAAGCTCACCATTATACTGTTTAGTTTTTCCCACAAGACTTACCTAATTGTCTCAAACATAATAGGTCATAATCAAGAGTTTGTGACTATAAGAATGCTTATATATGGGTAATAGTGACTGATTGAATAGATGTGCATGTGTATGAGGTTTTGGCAAAAAGAAGCCATAAGAAAGAGAAACACTAAATTCAGGCCACTGAGTCTCCCTTGAAGAAGAGGCGGTGGTCCAGGGTGGATTCAACAGTGTTGGCAATGTCGTGCTTTGTTGTTTAATATGGGGCAGCATCACAATTATTTGCTATACTGTTCCCACCTCTTTTTGAAGTCTTAAATACTGAAAACAAATATTCATTCATTGATACCATCTGCTGTTCATAGATGGGCTTTGTACCCTACACAACTAATGTCTGAGGAATTCTCCTGACCAGAGAGAAAATACTTAAAATATTTGTCTGAGAAGAGTTTCACTTAGGACTTTAGGGTATAACTCAACAAATCCTTCTAATTAATATTTTATCTGGCAGGAAATATTTATGAAACATTACCAGCTTCATGAATGCAAATGGAATTTCTATAAATAGGAGAAAAAATAATTTCCGGTGTCTCATATTCTAAAGAGAAAGCTTTAATTGTGCATTCATCTCTTGCTCAGTGAAGGAAGGTAAGAGAAGCAGATGAAGGCAAACAGAAGCAGTGGTTTTGTGCACTAATTAACAGTGATAACACACCAATTCTCCGGTGCTTTCAAGCACTGCCTCATCAATTTTCAGACAAAGAAAGGCGCATTTAGCATCTTTCAAGCCCCCTGAGTTGTTCTTCAACTGTATTTCCTGTCCTCAAATGTCACCTGTACTCACTGGGACTTGTGGCCATAGAAAAGTTAAGGCTCACCTCAATTTGCAAAAAACCAGTCAGGACTAGAACCCCCCTATTTCTCACTTTTTGGGTCTGGGCCAAGAACCTCACCCAGGTTTCCTGTCTCCTGGGCTAAGGTCCCATCCACCACAGTGAGAAAATTTACAAAACAACATTTCCCAGGCCACCCTACATTTTACTTCAAAGTCAGCCAAGCTCCCTCCATCAGGGCAGAAGAAATTCCATGGTCTTTATACTGAATCCAAAGGCAACTGCTACTCCAGGACAGAGCCTCTCCTAGCCTCAGGAAATGCGTATATTATACATCATCTGGACCACCAAGGCCTCTCCCAAGAATTAGGAAACTAAAGAATTAAAATCTTTCTTCTCAGAGTGTTAAATCATAAGATCAACATGTAATGGAGGAACAGGAAGACAGACTCAATCTCTAAAGGGACTGAGAGATTTCCCAGCTAGTCAGGGCCCATTGCAGTCACACTGGATAACTGACCCTTCTACAGAGAGCCAGGAGGGCAGTCCAGGAGGCAAACCGCGGCAGCGCCACTGGCTCTGCGCTCTGGCCCTGGGATGGCGCCCGGGCACTGGCTCTCTGTAGGTGCAGGAGGAGCCCCCGTGTCCCCAGTATGAGGCAGAGCTTCCATGCACTGTCATGTTGCTGGGCTTGCAGGAGATGACAGGTTTGGGGAACCCTAGTCCCAGTGATGAGCATTTGTCTCCTAGTAACTTAATAAATTGGTGTTCTTGTTGACAGTGTTCACTTGATAAACATTCTTTGAGCACCTGTGGTAGGTGCTGGGGACTCAGCAGAGAACAAAACAGTTTCTGCCCTGGTGGAACCTACAGTCTGCTGGACTCATCTTACTTGATAGGGTGTGCCTGCCCAAGAGAGGAGACACACGCAGGGACTAGGGCAGGGGTGTTGAACCCAAAAGGCTGGGCAGCAGAGAGGGGCAGGAGGTGACACCACCAGCCGGAAGGGCCACCCTGGACGGACCAGTCCTCCAGAGGCAGCAGCCCTCTCTCTGCAGGGGGTGCGATGTCTGCAGCTGCCTTTCCTCCCACTCACATGAACTGAAGAATAAAGGCATGCAGGCATCTTTCCTCAAGGCAGGGAGGACACAAGGGAAGGCAGTGGCTCTACCCAGCCTAGGTGTGCGTTCGTCTGGGGCTCTGCCTCTGCGCCGCCCAAGACTTTGAGTGGAGGGAGCACGTCCCTCTGCTATTCTTACCCAGCCACAGGCCACGTGTGCTGCTGGAGTCAGCGCCCAGGAGCAGCACACCTTTTCCTGTCTCTAGGGGAGCTCCATCTCCAGCCAGAAGGTCAGAGCGCCCCGGAACCGCACTCCACCCACAGAAGCCAGAGCAGTAAAGGTGGGGAAGCTGTGCCCAGACTGTGGCTTCCCCAACTTCGCCAGGATGCCTCCCACCTGCTCTACTCCATCTAAGGAAATGCAACTAAATTTCTCCAACCGCTCCCTTGATGAGCCGCGGAGTGGCTGAGCAGCCCTCCAAACCTCTGACCTAAGGTTTCTGTCCACCTAGATTCTTCCTTCCTTGGGTCTCCTTCAAGGCACCTGCTAAACCCGTGGGCGCGCGCACGCATGCCCGCGCGCGAGCTCATGCACCTGCACGCGCACAGATCCCCGTCCTTTGCAAGCGCTCGGCCAGAAGTCCCCCTAGTAGAAGCAGCGGGGGTGTAGCAGGGAGGTGGCGGGCGCCGGGGAAGAGAGGGGCGGCTGCCGGCTCTCCCTCGGGTTGTGTCCACCCTCCCGATGCGATTCTCTCAGAGCTGCCGGCGGCCCGGGATCGCCGGGAACCCCCGCCCATGCTCCGCCCTCACTGCCTTTGCCGGTGGCCCTTTAAATCGGTTTTTACAGAGTGTCACTCCGAGATTCGTTTGTAGTGGGAAGAAGGGAGGAGGCCAGGGGAGAGAAGTGGGCGGAGGGGCGGGAGGGAGGGAGGGAGGGAGAGCGCGTACAAGCCAGAGCCCAGCCGCTCTCGCTGGAGACAGGGAGTGACTGAGGGGCTGGCGAGGGAAGGACAGGATGGCTTAGAAGCTCTGCCCGCAGGACCCAGCGACAGCAAGAGGCTCTGGGCAGAGTCTGAGGCTGTGGGGATGGCTGGGGCTGGAGAGTCCCCTCCAGAGCCCTGACCGCCTCAGCCCCGCCTCTAAGGGACGCCCCAGAAGTTAGCATCAGTGAGACTTGGAAGCCCTGATCGCAACAAGTAAGTTGTCTTTTCCTCCTCCTTCCTCCTCCATTTCTGCCCCAGCTCACTGGCTCTGGGAACAGGGCAGGATCTCTCAGAGTGGTATTGTCCCTGGCAGCTAGCCCTTCCCAGGCACCTGCCAGCGTGGGAGCTGAAAAGGACAGCCAAGGGCTTAGGAGGGGTCCAAAGTTCAGCCAGCAAACCGGAGATCTCTCTCTCTCTGCAGCCCACAGGCTGCCCTGGGCTTTGGAGCTTTGCGATCAGAGGGCTGTGAACATTTTCTGGCAACAGAGCAGGACCACCTGAGCTGCTGAGAGCCCCCATCAGTCGCGTGAGCAGCCAGGGCAGTGGGGAGAAGGGCATCAGGCCCCTGGGTAGTGGCTCTGCCTTCAAGTGGGGTGCAGAGGGCTGGACTGGCGCGGGGAGCACCCCCAGCCTTAGATCCTCAGCTTCACCGTGCTTCTTTAAGTCCAGCCAAACTGGAAACATGGCCTTGCTAATTCTGCCCTCCTTGCTGCCTGGTCACTTCCTGGATGCGTCCTCTCTCTTCTTAAACATCTTTCAAACTGTTCAGAGAGGCCGGGAATCAGGGCTCCGAGGGCAGGGGTGGGGAATAGGGGAGTGCATCATCATTACTCCCCTTCCCCATACCTCCGTATCCCCCTGGAGAGCTGTCTGGGCCTCCCCTCCAACAGGGTTCTCCCGCCCGGGCTGCGGAGCCGCCTGATGGCAGTGCCGGCTCCTTGGACGAGGTCTGGTCCTCACAGTTCTGAGGGCTGTCCCGAACCTTGGGCCGGGAAAGGCCAGCCCAGCACCTGCTCTGAGAGCCCTTCAAACACCACTCGATTGCTGGGCCCACGGAGGCTGGCTTGGTGTCAGACCATGCCGGGGGCTTGCTTTTAATCCCTTTAGGGGAGCGGGTTTTATCATCTCTGCAGCTCAGGGTGGCTGTGAACTTGCAGGAGGTACACAGTTCACAACTGAGATTCCCACCTGGGTCTGACTCCAAGACGTACTTTTTGGTTTTCATCACTAGGCATCGGAGGGCTTTCTGGTTCACAGAGCACTTTCCCACGTGGGATGAAATGAGTATTTTGGAACCGAGCACTGAGACAGACACATTCACATGAGTTATCTGGATGCCAGTCCTGTGAGGTGGAGGTCGCTTCACCGGCTTTATGGGTGAGACCAAAGCTTAGAGAGTTCTGAGCACTGATACTGGCAGAACGATTATCTCCTAAACCTTTGTCCTCTGACTTCAAATCCAGCCTTTTCGCTAACAAACAGTAGCCTTGAAAGGTGTTCTGGCCTTCCTAAATTCACACCTTTTTCTCAAACCTAGGTGTTAATCCCATCAGCTGGCTGAATGAGGCCCTGGGTTCCCTAGCTCTGGTGAAGAAAGCACGGGCCAGTGGCATGGGACGGAGGGGGCCCCAGTCCGGCTGGGTCGCCAAAAGCTTGTCAGCTTGACTGGGATTTTTAACTGAGATGGTATTGCCCTGCTTAGTGGGGGTGCTGGGGAGCAGGGGGTGTGTTTCTTGGCAGTAATATTAAAGAATTGTCATTTGTTGAATGCTTCCTTTCTGATATTAGTCCTTTTATGCATGCGATGGCACTCTTCTTTTCCCCCTATTCCTCCCAACTTCCTGCTACAACTCCCCTACTTCACCTTAGCCCATACCCCAAACCATCCTGGGCCCAAAAAAACTACAACTAAGTTCATGGAGTAGAGACTTATGACCTAACCTAGAAAAAGATAAGGATTCTTCTACCTTGGAAGGAATATTTTAGGGCATTTATCAAGTGTTTATTACTTGCCAGGCTCTGTTCATTAATTACGAGATTGATAATAAATGATCACAACAGCGTGAACTGTTAGAACAGCACCAGGGCAGCCCCTGAAAGAGGAAGCATCACGTAGGAAACTTACCTGCGCATTCCACCCAGGCGCAGAGCTCCCGGTCTTGGCGAACTGTTTTCTAGATGGACCGTCTGGCTCTCCGACAGAAAGGGGACCACTCAGAGACAGACTTCTCCTGTCCTCTCCCAAAGCCACCACACACACACTGCCGGCGTTCCTCACAGACAGTGTTTCTTATTTAAGTAGCAAGCCTGCGCTAAACAGAAAACGAATGAGCTCCATCCAGCAAGCAGAGCAGCTGGAGGGGAGACTGAGTGAAGCGTGAGCAAGGAGAACGGCCTGCTGCTCATGCTGCTCAGGCTGTCCCTGCAGCTCTGCTGCCCTCCCTGCGCATGACCCTCAGGGGGCTTGCCTGACCTGATGCCCTGAGTCTAGGCCCATCCTGAGCACAGCAGAGCTCTTCTGTCTGTGGGTCCAGCAGAGACATCAGGGCAACTCTGCCACAAGCACGCTCTCGGCCTTACTGCCCCTGGCAGTCCGCGGAGCAAGATCACTGCGGGGACAGCCAGGGCAGGCACCTTCCGCAGGCTCCTTCCTGGACTCCTTATCTGGGAGTCCAGGAGGCTCTGGACCTGCTCTAGCCTCCTGCCGTGAAACCAACCCCGCACCGGAAAAGAGCCGACTGGGCTGCGCTTTCTCCACTTGCCGCTGGCTCTGAAAATGACCTTGCTCCCAATGCTTTCTGCGGCCAGAGCACGAATGGGGGTGCCGTGCATTCATGTACTTGAACGCTGTATCGACTTCTGTTTCTTGTGTTCAGATCAGCTCCACAACCGTTTATTTGATCACCTAGCACGTGACAGGAATAATTAATTTTGGAAAGCCTTGGAATGTGAATTCGGGCAAGGTTATACTTTCCACTTAGGAGAATGTTAGCAAAAGCTTGCATTTTCTGAGGCATCCTGATTGAATATTTAGGCTGGGAGTGGGAGGACAATTGAGAGAATGGAAGGGGATCAAGAATCCATTAGGCAATTCGAAGGAGCCATTTTTAGATTAAACTTCTCACTGTGCCTGAGCTGCAGACAGGCCACTGAGAGCCGGCAGTGCTTCTAAGGGAGCCCTACCATCAGGTGTCTGTTAGGACAGTTGTCAGCCGTGGAGGATTTTTCCTGTTGTTCCTAAAGACAAGATCAGAAGAATCGGAGTTCAGGCACAAGGGACTGTAGTGAGACATTGGAAAAAACACCTGAATGTATTTCTCTAAGAGACTTGTGAGGCGGCTTTCTCTGGAATTGTTTTTCCAATGGAGGGGCCGGCTTTCCTTTCCTGAGACCGTGGCTGCTGAGGGACAGACAGTGTGGGGGCTGCGGCCAAGGCAGCCGGCTTATCGAGTCCTTCCTACCTTGACATTCTGATAAATGAGCTATTCTAGTCAACAGAGCCCAGGATGGCAGCAACGCTTGCCAACAGCCTTGTTAAGTTAAATGTCAGAGCCAAACCTTAATTAAACACATGACCCTGGAGATCCTGGCTGGTGCATAAAAGTTAGGTTCCATTATCATTCCAGACCAGAGCAGGCTTGGGGACAAAGGTCAGGGATAATCTGACCAGTTTGGCGGCAACAAAAGCACTTCCTGGTCACCAAGGGTCAACCTATTTGGTGGGGTGGGGGTGGGCTGGGCAGTGAGAGGGAAACCAAGTGGGAGGGAGAGAGAGACCAGGGCAAAACTTCAGCCCCTCATTCCCATCTCCCCAGTCTCGATTGTCTCGGGGCGGGGGCGGGGTGCCGCCCACTCCGTTACCTCTCCCATTGCGGACGCCTACCTTAGGTCAGTAGGCCCTGCCGCCATCATCCTACAGCGTTGTTTGCTGCTCCTAGAGGGAAAGAGGAGGCGAGCAAGAACAAAGAAGTGCCATCTGTGTCTTGCCCTCAGAGTCCACTCCCCTCCTGAGTCTGAGCTGTGACACCCTTGCCACTTAGTCAGGTAAGAGGGTCATAGAGCATGAGAGACGAGGGGCAGCCTCTGCCCAAGGAAACTGGCCATCCAGCAAGGATAATGGATCCCATGGGTGCCCAAGGGACCCTTACAAAGAAAGGTGATAACAGCCAGTCTGCCTGGGGCATCACAGGGCAGCCCCACAGGACAGAAAATATCTCCCAGCCTTGAGGCAGGCTGCCTCAGTCCCCACAAATGCCCTTGACAGGACAAATGAAAAGTCATTCATATATTCCTTCAAAAACATGTAGAGTGCCAGGCTTTGTGCAGGAACTTAGGAGAGACTGTTTGTCCCTTACCACCCTGCCTGCCTTCGCCTGGAGCTCTCCCACAGGGCCTGGGGAAGGTGGCCACATCCTTGGAGACATCCCAGCACCTGGGATGAGCGCCATCACAGGGATGCAGGACACCAAGGAGGGCCAGGGAGGGCCAGGGAAGGCTTTCCAGGTGGTCTGGGAAAGCAGTGAGGTGTGAGGCTGGCTGGCTGTGCTGGAGGAGGCGGGGAGGGAGCCTGGCTTTGGGGGACACCGCCCTGGGGAGCCTTGTGCCGGGCCTTCCTTCAGCTGTTTAGATTCCTGTTTTCCTAAGGGTTCACACACTGCCGTATTTTATTTCCTTTTATTTTCCTCCACTCTCTTCTGACTTTGGCTTTTTTTCCCCCTCCATTTTTGTCTTTTTCTCTCACTCATTCTCTTGAACATAAATGCCCTTTGTTATTCTTTAGATCAATCCCTTTTCTATAGTACAATATCAAAACCTATAAAAAGTTGACAAAAAAAAACCTTTTCCAACATGAAAAAGATCTCTTATGTGGCAATTTTTATAGCCACAACTACTTCCCTCCCATCCCAACCCCTCCTTAACCCCCAGTAGCCACCAATCTGTTGTCCATTTCTACAGTGTTGTCAGCTCAGGAATGTTATGTAAATAGGATCATACACTGTGTAACCTTTTGGAATTGGCTTTTCTCAATCAGCATCTGGAGATTGATCTGTGTGCATGTGTGTCTGTGCAAAGGTGTTCTGTAGTATTCCATACTGCGGATGTACCAATTTGTTTACCATTCTCTCTTGAAGGATTTCTGGCTTGTTTCCAGTTTGGGTCTATTATGAATAACACTGCTATAAATATTTGTGTACTGGTTTTTGCATGAACATAAGTTTTCATTTTTCTAGGATAAGTGCCCAAAAGTGCAATTGATGGTTCATATGGTAGTTGTATGTTTACTTTTTAAAGAAACTGTCAAATCATTTCCACAATGGCTGTTCTATTCCCATATTCCCATCAGCAATGTATGAGAGGTCCAGTTTCTCCACATCCTTACCAACATTTGGTATTGTCACTATTTTTTATTTTAACCATTCTGATAGGTAAGCAGTGATATCTATTGTGCTTCACATTTCCCTAAAGACTAATGATGCTGACTATCTCTTCATGTGCTTATTTGCCCTCCATATAGCCTCTTCAGCTAAATGTCTCTTAATGTTTTTTGCCCATTTTCTAATTGACTTTTTTGTTAACTTTACTGTTGAGTTTTGAGAGTTCTTCCTATTTTCTAGTTCTTCATATACTCCATTAGTCCTTGTTAATATATGGTTTGCAAATATTTTCTTCTACTCTGTGGCTTGTCTTTTCATCCTAATAGAGTCTTTTTCAGAACAGAGATTTTTAATTTTGATGAAGTCCAATTTATCTATTTTCCTTTTATGGATGAAGCTTTTGGTATTAAGTCAAAGAACTCTTTGCATGCTGTAAATCTTAAGGAGTTTCTCCCAAATTCTTTTCTAAAAGTTGTATAGTTGTATAATTCACATTTAAGTCCATGATTTATTCTGAGTTAATTTTTGTGTAGGGTGTGAGACTTAGGTCAAGAATTTTTTTCTTTGTTCTCTGGATATCCAGTTGCTCTAGCACCATTTGTTGAAAAGACTATCTTTCCTCCATTGTATTCCTTTTGCACTTTTGTCAAAAATCAGAGGGGCATATTTGTGAAGTTCTATTTCTGGGTTCTCTGTTCTGCTCCATTGATCTTTGTGTCTATCTTTCAACCAGTGCCATATATCTTGTTCGCTGTAACTTTATAATGAGCTCTAAAATTGAATAGACTGATTTCTTCCACTTTATACTTTTTCAAAATTGTTGTATCTATTGTAGCTCCTTTACTTTCCATATAAAATTTAGAAAAATTTTCTCTCTATCTACAAAAAGTCTTGTGTGATTCTGATAGGAATTTATTAGACCTGTATATCAATTTGGGGGACATCGTTACTGTATTGAGTCTTCCAATCGATGAACACAACATGTTTCTTCATTTATTTAGATATTCTTTGATTTCTTCCATCAACATTGCATAGTTAAGAGCAGTTCTTTTGATTTGCTATGAATTAACTGCCAAATGTCCCTCGGGCATATCACTTAGTTTCTCAGAATTTCAGTTTCCTTTCTGTAAAATGGGTATGACATCACCTTGAAATGGCATGGAAAGGGTCAAATAAGATAGCAAATGAGAAATGTCTGACAGTAGGTATTCAATGACTCATTTCCCCTTGACTGATTCTCTCGTTTATTGTTTCTTTTCTTTTCCCAACTCTCATTCTGATGCCCACACACCTTTCTCTTCACTTTCTCCTTTCTTTTCAGCCTTGGTTTTCTTAACTTTCCTCCTTTCCCAACCTCTTTACTTGAATTCCCTTCACTTTACTTTTCTCTTATTATCTTATTCTCATTTCTCTCATTTATTTTTCTCTTATTTTCCTATCCATTCATTCTCCCATGATATTTGTCTTGTTCCTCTCTATTGGATCATCTGGGATATTCCCTTCTCCTTGTTTTCCTTAGACTTTAAGTGTGACTCTGGGGCCAGTGAGCCCCGGTTTGAATCCAGATACACACTAGCCTTGGGGACATTTACTCACCTTCCCTGTGCCTCAGTTTCTTCATCTATACAAAGGGGGACATAGTACCTATGTTATAGCTTTTCTGAAATGATTAAATGAGTTAACACATGTAAAGCATTTGCAGTACAATCTGGTATATGGTAAGCCCCCAGTATGTTTCAGCTGTAATTACTGGGATTTTACCAATTATGCCCTGTCTCTCTGGCACTTTCTCACTGGTTCATTTACCTTCTAGCCCCATCCCATCTTTTTCAATGGTATAGAAGCATATTCATACATTGTCTTGCTTTCTTGGTACTGTCTTCTCTGCACTCTCTTATCTCATACTCTCTAATCAACATTGCTAAACTGGCACCAGCCCAGGAAATCTGTCCCTTGGGCTGCAGAGAGGAAACAAGTGGTTTTTCATTTTGATTAAATTATTAATCTGCTTTATTATTTAGTGCAGAATACATACAGTGTAGGGTTACAATGAAGAGACTGCATTATAACTATGTGGCTCACTTTCAGAGACAGCAGGCTTGAAAAGGAAAAATACTGGGTAGACAGATACAAATGAGGGGAAATATAAAATGAATTAATTTGATTTTCATGCCCTTTATTCAAGATTTTTCATACATCTTCTGCAAGGAACTGGGGGGATGAATCTGGATGGTGGCCAGTAAACCATGGCTGGGTATTAAGTTGAATAAATGGAAGGACCCCGCGAGTGGCCCACAGAAGCCTGCTGAGGAGGGCAGTGAAATACTCCATCTGAAGCAAATGAGAACCAAACAAGTTGGGAACCTCAGCCGGAAGCTCCCAGGCCTGTTCCATAGCTGCACTTCAATAATTAGGTTTATATGAAATATTAAATTGCCTGAGCGGTTCTCAGATGAGAGCAAGACTTTCAAATCCAGGTGCCATACCTTGAATTCAGCCTAATTTTGTCCTTTTAAAATTTAAAAATTGCTGCATGTATTTGGACTCACTTAGATATACTCAAATGGATCTTTTGAATACCATCAAAATGGTCTTTTTGTCTCTATACTTTCTCCAAAGAATTGAACTCCACAAGTAAATACTCTCCTTTCAGACAAGAACTCTGTTTTCCTTTAAAAACCCTTCAGTGAAACACCATTTAATCCTCCTCTCTGCTTTTTATCTTTATTGTGCATTCTCAGTAATTTTGTTTCTCTAATGACAATGTAGCATGGGATTCGTCCACAGCACTGCCAATAGACTAAATGTTTCTTTCCAGATACCATAAATAACCTGCAAGGCTTTAGTACTTCTTTAGAATTGTGGTGCCGAGTTCTCCAGGAATGCAGTGTGAACGAACAGTCACCTGTCTTCCCCTGTCTAGGTGCCCGAGACTCTGAAAGCCCCAGGCTCCCCTTCTGGGGCCCCTGTGGCACTACCTGGCCCCCTTTGCTGTGTGGCCAGAAGACAGGGCCGCCTGTTAGACCTATTGTTAAATTTTTCTATGTCTATATTACATAAAACGTCACGTTCAGTGTTTCTATCTCTACAATCATCATCTGAGGAGTAAGTAAACCAGCATCTGTGTATCCTGGGTGAGCCGCAGCTATCCAGCTATGAAGTGGAATTAATGTTATAGTATTCACATGAGTCAATGCAAGAGCTCTGAGACTGGCCCAGAGATGCCAGTTACTGTCATTATTCCACAATAATTCTATATAACAGCAACACTGATATTACCTCGTATCTCATAAGGGTCTTAACCAGTAACAATTCAGATGAGGGGGCCAAGTACTAGTATCTGGTAGGGTATAATTTTCCTGATAAAATGCAGGTATTTCATTGACATTATGATTCCAGTACATATTTCTATTTCTTATGTGGGAAAGAAACCCAGTGTAGGGACCTGGAGGAATGTGTAATTCAGGGCAAGGTATGTGGCTAGGAGAATAGGGGTTCTAATTCCAGGCTGTAAAACCTCAGTCCATTTAGTGCTGTGGACTTGGCTGGATGTCCAGTGGGAGAGTGGCAGAATGCAAGCTCTGCAGTCAGGCTAATACCAGCTCAGAGCCGGGTTCTGATGCTTAGGAGCCATGTCACCTTGAACAAATTTCCCTACCTTCTCTGAGCTTCAGTCTGTTTATCCATATAGGACACATTGTACTTACTCTACAGTTTCATTGAGATGGTTGAGTTCACGGATGCAAGGCATCTAGTTCAGAGCAGTGCACGCACGCACGCACACACACACACAGACATTTCACATCCAAGGCTATTCTGCAAAGAAAAAAAGAAGTCAGCACAACCAGGAAACAGATTGAACAGACATTTAAAACAAAAGCAAAAAGAGAGCCAATGGCATAGGGAGAGTAGCACAGGTGGGATATATGCTCCCAAAAGTGTTTGCTCTTGCCAGGGTGTCTCTGAGTTAAAACTAGGGACAGCTGAGTTACTGTGGGAGCAACTGCCCTACATCCATATCCCCACTTTGACTTTGCTCTGAACAATAACCCCATTCTTGCTGAGAGACCAGATTCAAGGGCTCCCCATGGAGGGACAGAGGCCGCCCCAGGATGGGGGTCTGGGATGCCTGAGCTGGGGAGGCCTGTGAGTCTGTGACAGCTCCCCAGGGGCAGTGTGAGCAAGGCCAGCACAGCAGGGCCCTCATCACCCGGGGCTGCCTCACTCGTCTCACACGGCACCTCTCTTGCAGCAGCCTTAGCAGCTCAGCAAGCAGAAGCGTGGTGTGCAGACACGTCCTTGGTGATGAAGTGTCCCATCTGACACAGCCTGCTCCTCTATCCACGTCGTCTCTGACACCGTGTCTTAGTGAAAGCCCTTCATCTCGCTCCTGGCACATGCATTGCAGAAGACTCCTGCGCTCCAGGCAGAGGGGCACCAAAATTCACTGTGGCTGTGGCAGGCCTCAGCAGAATCCCCTTCACTGGACATTCTGCTGGAGTAGAGCTAAAGGAGGCCTTGAAAGCCCAGAAGGCAAGGAGCATCCATCCTGAGCACAAAAACCCACACGTGTTCTGACTGCACTCAGCCCACAGAGCCCCTCTGCCCTGCCCTTCAGGACTCCCTCTTTGCCAGCAATGAGTCTTGCCATGACATCTGAGCCGGAAATGAGTTTGAAGCTGGTCTGATCTACCCTTGGGTCCCTCCCCTGAGAAAGAGCTCCCTCCACCTTCTTCGAAGCATTTATTAAATTAGAAATCTCTTCCTACTGAGAACCACTTCCACCATCAGCAAAATGGAGGACTGTAATGCTCATTCAAGACTGGTCTCTGCAGCATCTTTGCAAGGAGTGCAATTGGCCTGGGGAAGGCAGCCAGGCAGGAGATGCTCTGGAAAAACACGGCGGCTCACAGCAGCCACCTGCACGATGGAGGGGCTGCAAGGGACAAGACTGTGGACAGGGAGGCAGGGCTGGTTAGGACCATGGGAACCAGGCTGGTGGGAACTGGGGAGCAGCCCATTGGCTCCTCTCTTTGCTGTGGTGTGAGCCCCAGAGTGGCCTCCTGGCTTCCTTTGTACTGAGGAATGATAGGCTGTGTTTATGGCAGACCCGTTAGTGCAAACAGGAAAGCTTTCAGGAGAATTTATTGGCACTACTGCAACTCTTAACACAATGCTCAGCTCCGTTCAAAGGGCAGTCCAATGTGTGCACGTGAGGAAAAAGCCTCTCACTCAGTAGCCCTGATATATAAATTGGCAACTGACAGACTGAATCTGACTCACAGATAAAGTTTCTTTGGCTAGCTCAGTGTTTGGAACCTTGCTGAATCAGTTGTCAACGTTAAAAAAATAATGATTTCATGTTTAAAAGTTTTTATTTCTAGCTTTTCTGGAAAAGAAAATGGAAGATCTTGCAGCACCACTCCACAGTCTTGTGTGGTGAGAATGAAATATTGCTGAGTACTTGCCCCGTTTAGGATTGTATGTGAGCTTGGCTCACCTCAGTCCTCACTGCTCCCTATTGTATCCCCCAAGCCCAGAGCAAGTTCTGGTTGTGTTCACCATGTGTCATGTAATTGCTTTTCCCAGAATAAAGAGAATTCAATCTTTTAAAATAGTCTTCCCTATCAAAAATGTGAAAATGAAGATCTGAAATGACCTTATATTTGAATAAAAATGGGAAAAAAGCAAATTATCAGTACATGATAACAAATACATGCAGCGTGTCTGTGTTGAAGGAACCTGGTCCAGCTCATTGCACATTCACTCTCTACTCAGTGAAAAAACTCAGGAGCAACAAGGTATTCACCCTCACTCCAGACTGAGGCAGACGCACCATGGAGAAAGGAAAACCCAGCCGGAATTGTTAGGAGTGAAATCGGTGGCTGCTGGTTAGGGATCTTTTCCCTATAAGGGCCCTATTGTCCAAATAGAGACACTTCTAGGAGTGAAAGTGGGGCTGGATGATTACACTAGAATAGCAGGTGTCAGCTGGGACATGTGGGCACCCTGGCTCCTTGTAGCTAGTAGGGATCTGTGGGGGCAAATATTGCTGCAGTTAGAAAAAGTCAAGGAGCAGTTGGAAGTGTGAATGGGGCCTCCCTGGAAGGAAACAGGAGGGTGGGTGGAGGATACAGCCCACGGGAGGACAGGAGTATATAGCCCCAGTCCTGCTGGCAGCCTGGGAACACTGGGCAATGCAGCAGGGAATCATACACTGGTTTCCTGGCACTGATCAGGTGTGTGTCCACCTGGCTGCTTCCTGGGCCAGGTCTTTTAGGGCCTGACCCCCACATAGGCTCAGAACCACTGACAACCTGGTCAAACCCCAAGGCCCGAGGAGGAGCGACCTCAGAGACAGTGGCTGCATTTAGAGGCTTGGGACTCAGACAGACTTGTCCTGCCAAATAACTGAGTGGCCTTACTAATCACTCTGCTTCTATGATTAGTATATGAAGCTACTAAGATAGACTTAATAGGTCTGTTTGAGTCTTCAATGAGACTGTCTTGCCAATGGGTTTCAGCCCCAGGCAAGTTCACTATGGATTCAGGGAGACCAAGGAACGGCAATGGAATGTTCTTGGGGTGAAAGGGTTTATTACCCAGCTTGTTCTTCCCATGATACGTTGAGCACTAGAATTAGGTCTGCATCCAACAGTCTGCAAGTCTGTAATCCTTTGTCTCACCTCCACCCAGAGCCCTGCGCAGAGCTCCTTATATAGTGACTCAGTCAATAATAGCCTATTGCCTATGGGTGTGGAAGTGGTAGCCTAGCAGCAGGCCAGTTACATCATCAAGTAGTTTAGGTTCAGGTGAGGATCCTGGCCATAGGAACCTTCATTTTATCCACAGAGACAATGAATAAAAATCACCCAGCCCTGAGATGGCACATAATGGGTATTCAATTGGTGAGCTGTTTTTATTGTTCACACCCCTGTTTCTCATGTCCAGAAGGCTCACCTCATCCCCTTCTTCACCTTCATCACCAAGTGTTCCTGCCTCTTCCTCACCCACCCTGGCCACCCCAGATTAAGAACAAAGCCTTGGTCTCTCTGTCACTCCATTACACTGTTTGCCTGTGTTCCCCACCGTGCTGTGAGCTCCTTGAGGGTAGAAAAGAGAGCAGTCAATCTCGGTTACCTGATAGCATTGCCTGGGGTCAGATGCCTAGGCCAGAGGCCCAGACCATCAGCTTCTTATCCAGCTCCCAGCTGATTACAATGTGCACCAGGTGGGAGAAACCTTGAACTCAGAGGGCATGAGTTGTGTCAACATCACGGGAAGCAACTTAAAACAGTGCAGACCTTGGGGCCCCAGAATGCTCCTTTTAACAAGATTGCTGTGAATGGAAAGCACAGGAAAGCTGTGTCCCTCCTTGTACCCTCAGGGACAGCAGAATGCAAACTTGACAGTGGCTGTTTGGTGGGACTGTCACTGGTGAACCGAATGAATGAATTGATGAATCTGCATGTTTGTTTCCAGGGGGCTTTCACACCTAGTATTTCATGTACTATCACCCAGATAATCTATAAACTTGGGTTCAAGTTCTAAACTGATAAGGACAAAAAGCTGCAAAATGGTTAGGGATTATAAAATATCTGATGGGTTTTTAAATACATTCCTACTGAGCATTTTTGCCATTAAACCTCAGAATGCAATAAAAAGAGTTTTTGTTTTGTTTTGTAAGGTTGGTAATTTTGAAAGCTGGGAAACCAGGACTGGCCCGCCAGGAGGAATCAGTGGGGTTTGGACACAGGCTGTGAGCAGCTGGCATCGTTGACCCACCCCTTCTTGGTGAAGGGGGGCTCAGACACCAGCTTCTGGGCCTGCTGGGCTTGTTTCTGGACCAGGCCAGTCTGCATTTCCCCCGGGCTGCTCGCCCCAACAACGACCCCATCCCCGCCTCTAACAGCTATTTTTGCATCCTGCTCAGGAAGGACGGCCTGCAGGTGAGGCTGCTGCACCTCTCCTCTGAGCCGGTGGCTGTCAGGAAACCATAGGGCAGGGGCTAGGGCTGCCATTTCCATCCACGAGTCCAGGACAGCCTGCTGAGAGAAGCAGGGTCACATTCCCAAGTCGGGAATGGAGGGCCGCCAGGCTCATGCCTGACACGCCCTGGGATCCGACCCCACGCTTCAGGCCGCAGTGCTCTGGGCTCCCCTCTGGTCCCGGTCGCCTCCCCACCCCTCCTCTTCCTCACGCTCCTGCCGCAGAGATTGCCAGGGGCCTCATGGGGACCCAGGAATCGAGGAGCAGAGGGCAGCTGCACAGGTCACCATGCAGAATTGCTCAGGATCGGAGCTCTGGGGCCCAAAGTGAAAGTTCTTCGAAAGTTCTTCAGGCACGGCTTCTTGAGGAAAGAAAGGGTGGGGCTCCCAACCAGAATCCCACTGGGAACCCCTCCTGAAGCAGCCTCTGAGCTCTGGGGCATGCATGCTGTGGGCAACCTTAGGGCTGGACTTGGATCTTACGTCTGCTGCAGGAGTTGTGGGACTTCAGACGAAGTTGTTGAAGTTCTCTCCCAGCTCCTCTCTTTGCAAAATGAAGACAATGCCTCCCCTGTAGGCCTCAATGAAATGCACCCTGGAAGTGGGATGCTCACCCAGGAGGCACCAGGGGCCTGTTGGGTCCTTCCTTGTCCTTGAATTGCTTGAAGCACTGTGCCTTCCCTCCCTTTCCCCAACCCTGCCCCAGAGAGAACCTAATAGCTACTACTGTGGAGAACTCCTATCACCAGGCTCTGTACCCACACCTTTCATTCCATCTTCTCAACAACCGTCTTTGGCTGGCACTATTATCACCCCCATTTTGCAGAAAAATTAACCAAGGCCTAGAGAAGTAACTTGGTTATTGCATTTGGACCTGCATTTAGCATATCCACTGCTCTATCTCCAGCTCTCAGCTCAGAAGCTAGGCCAGCAGTTTCTCAATTAATGCTTGCTGAATATGTGCATAAATTATAGATTGGATCTTGAGAATCTGATTAAAGAAGCTCATCTCCATTGTCCCTGAAAATCCTTCCGATTTTATGGGCCTACAGCACTGGAAACCAAGATTTCTAGGATGGGCATTTCACTTACTCTTAGAAGAAATCTGAGTGGAAGAGGCACCATGTCTGTCAGCTTGACACCTGCCCTGAAAATTGCCCACTGGGGCTTTAGATACTTGACTTAGATGCACAAAGCCTCTTTATTCATTGTTAAATGGAGTTAGTGTGACATTGCATTAAATTTCAGTTTGAGAGTTTATGCATGTGTTTACATTTATACTTATATTCATGTTTGTATTCATATATTCTTTTCACTAGACTTCCCCGATGGCCCCAAGGCTGGAAGGGCAAATAGTATTATCCAAGGTTCACAGCAGAGTAAATGGAGGCAAAGAAAGTTAAGGCTGTTTTTCTTTGGATCACAGAACAAGTTTGGAGGAAGCTGAGCTGGAATCCAGATCTCACCCTGGGTTGAGTGAGGAATATCTTCTGCAGACGATTCCAACACACTTGGAGGATGTATGCCAATATCAAATCAGAAGCAAACCTCTTTTTTCCTGTCTGATGGACACAGCAAGTTTTCAGATCCTGGCTGAGGTGTCCTGGAAAACCTTTTTCTGTTTCTAGTACAGTGTAAGGCCTTCTTCTACAAGAACATATGAAAGTATGTTTAAAAATAAAGAAGGAACCAGTGCAGAAAATCAGCAGAAAGCTGTTTTCCCCAAAGCACAGAGGGCAGGAGGGCATGCTTTTCCAGGTGCACTGGCCAGTGACTCACTCTGGCCAGCATGTGCCTGCCCTGTCCAACCTCAGTGGATCGGGGAGTCCACAGGCAGCACTGCTATCAGACCCCATCTGGGTTTCAACAGTTGGGGTCCCCAGGAGGACATGGCACCTTAGTTTTGTTTCTCACCATTTCTGGGCATCTCTGATGGAGTTTTCAGTAAATGGTCTCCTACCTAGAGGCAGAGCAAAATCATGCTTGGGATTCAAAATCATGCAAAGCAGCACCAAGCATCTCCCTCCTTGTTTCACTACCTTTGTGAGTGCCATGAGAAGGGGCAGGAGTAGGTGGCCCTTGCAGAATGGGAAATGGCCAGAGGATGTCTGGGACAAGCAGCCCTTCCAATGACCCTCGAATAGAACATTTTAAAGGTTACCTTGAAGTTGCTGCAGCCACCCAGGTAGCAGAGGAAAAGTTCCCCCAGGATCATCGGACTTCCCATGATGGGTGGGATGGTTCTCACTTAGTCAACGAGGCAGTTCACTCCGTGGTTTAAAGGACATTGATCCAGGTTGTTCTATCAGGGACGCAGTTTCCTGGGAAGAGGAGTACCTGTGAAATCAAGAAAAGTTTGCTTAAAAAGACAGGAGGCTGAATAATAGCATCCCGTGAAGTGATTTCTCCCAGGATCAGTTCATAGAACTTTCTGGAGGGTGCAGCTCCTCAGTCTGAGCAAGAGCCACAGAACATCCATGTCTGAAGCCCATTGTATGGTGGGTGCTGTGAGCCTGTAAGCTGGAGTCAGATAAACCTGGATCCAAAACCTAACTCAGCCACTTACTACCTGAGTTTCATTTTCCCTGTCTGAAAATTGGGTGAATAATAACAATGCTTGTCTAATAGCTTTGTCATGAGGATTACAAATGAGCGAATGGATATGTTTCTTAGCACAGTGTCTGGCTCATGAATGCACAGAAATGCAAGCTGCTGTTAGTAGCTGTAGACATTCTCATGGTCTTCCCTGGCTTCATCAGAGTCTTAAAATCTTTTAAATGGGTGGGAGCAGAGTATCAGAAAATAGTAGACTGAGTATTACAGGGGTCTGGGTGTCTCTTTAAAGTGTGGCATTTACTTCAAAAACATTTTACAGCCTTTTTTTAAAGTTAGTATTTTTATTGAGATATAGTGGACATGCAACACTGTATTAGTTTCATGGGTGCAATACAATGATTTGAGATGTATGTATATATAGTGAAATGATCACCACAGTAAATCTAGTTAAAATCCATCACCACCCCTAGTTACAGTTTTTTTCCTTTGTGATAACCACTTTGAAGATCTACTCTCTTAGCAATTTTCAGGCATATAATACAGTATTGTTAACCACAGTCATCATGCTGCACATTACATCCCAGACTTACTGATCTTAGAACTAGAAACGTGGACGCTTTGACCCCACCTTCACTGTTTCACCCCTGCTGCCCCCTCCCTCTGGCAACTACCAACCTGTTCTCTGTATCCGTGAGCTTACTTTTTTGGTTCGTTTTTTTATTTTTTATTTGGGTTTTTGCTTTTAGATTCCACACATATAAATTTATAGCCCTTTTGAAAACCTCAAGGCATTAATATCCTGCCCATCTCAATTCCTTGGCAGACAGGGAATTACCATGTCAGAAACTTTAATGCTGTGTCAACACAGCAATTTGTCGTATTAGCAAGTGCTCCGGTGGCCACAGACGGCCCACTCAGGCAGTAGAAGGGGCCACGTGGTGAATCAGACACACGCTGCGCTTGCCCTTCTGTCTGCTGCTAAGATCGGAGATGAAAAGGAGGGGGGCCGGGTGGCATAAAGGAAAGGGCACAGGCTTTGAGCCTGACAAGCATGAATCCAAATATCAGCTCTGCCACTGCTTGGTGGCCTGGGTGTCACTTAAGCTCTTTGGGACTCAGTTTTCTTATTTATTCATCTATTTATTCAGTAAGTACTTTTTGCATACTTGGTATGAGCAAGGCTGTCCTCTGGGTACTTGGAATGTATCAAAGAACAAAACATATACAGAACTGTGCTCTTATGGAGTTTACATTTCATTGGGGGAGAGACTGTATTAGAAATAAACATGGCACATCAGCAAATAGAGCATTTACCTATTGGAGATTATGAGATCTGACTCCAATGGGTTGTTATGATAACAAGACAGTCCATGTATAATGCACAGAATATAGTAGGCATTTAATAAATTATTACAATTATTTTTAACATTGCTCCCAGATTTCCTTAAATCCTCTAAGTGCAATGTGTAGTGCGCACCTTGAAACTGTTCATTTAGTCATTCAACAAATACTGAGTTTCTATTATATGCTAGAATCTTCAGGAGGCACCAGGGATATAAGCAAATAATATCTAAGAAAACTATGCCCTAGAGGAGAGGCCTTTGAGAGCACAGAGGCAGGAATGACCCTGAAGTCTTGTGTTTCTGTGATTCAGAATAGTCCACTTCACTGATGATGTTCTTTTTAACTCAACTTACCCCAGCTATGGCTGGCGACTCTAGGAATACTATGAACCAGGATATGGAGATCGGAGTCACTCCCAGGGACCCTAAGAAGGTTCCCAAACAGGCCCGTGATTGCATCCCCATTGCCACGGACCGCACTCACCTGCTGGTGGAAGGCAAGAAGCCCCGCCAGCGCTACATGGAGAAGAGCGGCAAGTGCAACGTCCACCACGGCAACGTCCAGGAAACCTACCGGTACCTGAGCGACCTCTTCACCACCCTGGTGGACCTTAAATGGCGCTTCAACCTGCTCGTCTTCACCATGGTGTACACCATCACTTGGCTGTTCTTCGGTTTCATTTGGTGGCTTATTGCTTACATCCGGGGTGACCTGGACCATGTTGGTGACCGAGAGTGGATTCCTTGTGTCGAGAACCTCAGCGGCTTTGTGTCGGCCTTCCTGTTCTCCATTGAGACAGAGACTACCATTGGGTATGGCTATCGGGTGATCACAGAGAAGTGCCCAGAGGGCATCCTCCTCCTCCTGGTGCAGGCCATCCTGGGCTCCATCGTCAACGCCTTCATGGTAGGGTGCATGTTTGTCAAGATCAGCCAGCCGAAGAAGAGAGCGGAGACCCTCATGTTTTCCAACAACGCGGTCATCTCCGTGCGGGACGAGAAGCTCTGCCTCATGTTCCGGGTGGGGGACCTCCGCAACTCCCACATCGTGGAGGCCTCCATCCGTGCCAAACTCATCCAGTCCCGGCAGACCAAGGAAGGGGAGTTCATCCCCCTGAACCAGACTGACATTAACGTGGGCTTCGACACCGGGGATGACCGGCTCTTCCTGGTGTCCCCCCTCATCATCTCCCACGAGATCAACGAGAAGAGCCCTTTCTGGGAGATGTCTCGGGCCCGGCTGGGTCAGGAGGAGTTTGAGATCGTGGTCATTCTCGAAGGGATGGTGGAGGCAACGGGTAAGACATTTTATCCTCCTTGGCCACAGAATCCCTCGCCACCCCCAAGAGCTTAGGCCACTGTGACTCCAGAAGATGGAAATTGATGCCTAAGAATACTAAGAACTGGGAGGGGGCACACTTACCCAGCCCAAAGGGTTGGGCGACCCAAAAGGTACCCTCCCAACCTCCCAACCTCAGGGCACAGTTCTTAATATTAAACGTAGTATCTTATTTAATGCCTTCCCTATGAGATAGTATTCCTTAATTTACAGTTAAAGAAACAGAGGCACTTACTGGTCCAATTTTGTCCAAGAGCAAATGCTACTAAGTCCTAGAGCCAGGATGCCCATCATGGCGGGGGAACCCTGAACCCTCATTTCCAACAGGCTATACTGCCCCCACCCTGTCCTGGAGCAGAAAAAAAAAGAGTTCTGTGATTAAATATGTTTGAAAAGCATGGGGTTAAAACAGAGTGAGTGAACTGATTTCTTTACAGTAGGACTTCACAGTGTCTTTATACGCTGTGAATCATGAGAAGAGGAAAGAATGTGGCATTTGCCAAACTCAAGGATTCCCAAAGGCACAGAATCCTCTTTGGAGAGACATCAATGCCTCAGACCCATGGGAGCAGCTCTTCCAGCTGGGTGCCCCCTGGAGCAGTCTGCCCCTCAGCTTCCCTATAGAAGGCTGGCTCAGTAAACACGGGACATATAGAAAAACATATCCACATGTGAAAAGGCCCTCTTTGTGGCCAGCCAGGCACCTCCCTGGCAGATCAGCTACCAACTCTTGAAGCCAGGAGCTTCCACCATTCCTTGGCCAAGGCAGAACTCTGTGCGGGGGCTCCGGGAGTCCAGGTCTCCACCCCCAGCACTGGGGCCAGACCTCCTGCGGAGAGGAGACACAGACCCCTCTCCCCCCCAGCAAACCCCTGCACCCTGCTTCTTATCCCCTTTCTCACTCTTATCTTCCTTTTTACTCACTCCTACTGGGAATGATACATACTTTTCTGATTCTTGCAACAACACGAAAGGGCTGGCTCCAATCATGTTTTACGCGTGTGGAAACTGCATGTGCAGCCAGGAAGTGCTCATGCTTGGGTCTTTCAGACAGAGCTTTGTCTACCGCACCATGCCGCCTCCTAGAACGTCAGGAGCCTGTCAAAAAAGTGGCCAAACAAGCCTTCTTCACCTTTCAGGAAACTGGTTGCTGGGTGGGAGACTCAGGCGGACACATCCACAAACCCTCCCATTTGTGCCTGGGGAACTGGGCTGGGGGTGCGACCAGGCTCCAGGACTGGTACAAAGGGCTCCGGTCGGCCATCTGCTGGGAGCTGGAGCCTGGCCAGGCAGCACATGGGACAGCTGCGGAGCGCCTGGGGCCGAGGCCAGTCAGGATGCAGGAACTTCCTCCCCCAAAGCCAGGGACTCACAGGCCGCTCTGCCCTTAGTGCTGGACTCACATCAGAACACAGGCGGAGCTTCTGGGGGAAGACTTACACTCTGAAGCCACAAATGGGGGGTCAGGACAGAGAGGTGGGGACAAATAAGGAAGGTGTGCCTCACCATGCCCCCCACCCATGGCCCCCACGTGCTCCCCGACACCTGCTGTGGGGAGAGTGGGCGCTGACCCAGCCCAATTGGCGCTTCCCTTCTCTTCTCCTGCAAAGTCAGTGGCCGGCAGTCACCCTGCCTACCTGGTTGCCCTCCTCCCCTCCCACACCTGGGGTACCCTTCCTGCTGTCCTTGGGCCTCCTGCAGGGAGACCCAGGGAGCTAAAGGAAGGAGACCAACCAACCACATCTGTTCTGATCTCTACGACTTTAATGGTTTGGTTGCCACCCTTCAGAAGCCAAGCACGGGCTATGAATTCAAGCTGAAAGAGGACTAGCACACCCCTGCCTGTGAGGGTCTGGGCAAGTTGCTCAACTTGTCAGCCAAAGGAGGATGATAAATCTTACAGGGTCATTGGGAGGATTAAATGATGAAACGGAGTAACATATGTAAAGCATAGTGCCTGGCAACCAGATAGGCTTCTTCCCTTCCCAATGCCTTGAAAGATGACTGCCAGGGACACAGGCAGGATTTCTAGCTTCCTGGTAACCCGTTGCCACATGCAAGCGGTGGGACAGAAGAGCAGGGAGAGCCCCAGGAAGTTTGGCCCATGGGTGTGTGGAGTTCCTGTCCCACTATCCTTCCTGAGCCTCCAACATCTGGCCTGGGTCTAGGCTGGGCAGTGCCCAGCTCAGGCCTCTATCCCTCTGCTGAGGCTGGGTATTGGGCATTGAGGGCCAAGGATTGAATGGAGAGGAATGCAGCACCCTGGGAGCGGGAGCAGACAGCAGGCTGTGGACCCACAGCATGTGGGCTGCACTGGGGCACAAGTGGATAAGAAGCAGCCTTTGGCCTGGGTCTGGCTTATATGAGACGCTTGCCAGAGAAAGCCCAAACTAGGGGACTGGAGCAGGCTTGTTCTTCTGTTCCCAAAGAGCACTAGCTAGTGTCTTCCTTGGCCAGAAGATTAAATATCAGAAAGATGCTTTCCTGTGACCCTAAGTATAGAGGTTTCCTCATTCATAAACAAAGCTGCCCTCCTCTCTGGAGAGGAAGCAACACCTAAAAATAACACAGGCATGCAAGGGCTGAGTGGACAGGGAATGGAGGCATTGGAGCAGGCTCAAATCAAGTAGCCAAGCTGTGTGTGTGTGTGTGTGTGTGTGTGTGTGTGTGTGTGTGTGTGTGCGTGTGTGCGCGTGTGTGTGTGCGTGTGCATGTGTGTGTGTGTGTGTAGGCTTCTGCTCATATGTGTCTACCCAAAGCAATCCCTGTGTGCCCCAAATGCCTATCAGCTTCTCTGCATTCACTGAGCCTGAATTTCTCTTTGTTCAAACCCTTTTCTTAATTCTCTTTTGTCTCAATTTTCTAGACCTTAATGCGGTTTTCAGGAACCATGTCCTTGGCTCTAACTATTCCAGAATCTTCCACTCCAGTCTCTAGGGACCTGCTCAAGAATCTTGCATGTTAATTTCTAATTTTCTGCCTCCACCATACCTTGAGCTCCTCCAGGGCAGGGACTGTGTTTTATTCATCTTTATATCTCTGCTGTTCTGAACACAAAGAAGATGTTTAACAAATGCTTGATGGATGATTGAATGTATAAATAGATGATGGATGGATGCATGGACATATGGATGGGTAATGAATGGATGAACGGATGATGAATGGATGACTGAATGGATAGATGCATAGATGGGTGGATGTATGATCAGATGGATGATTGTTTGCATAGATGGATGGATGGATGATTGGATGGATAGATAGGTGGATGGGTGCATGGATAGATGGATGGGTGGATGATTGGATGTATGGAAGGATACAGAGGTGGATGACAGATGGATGATAGGCTGGATGGGTGGATGATAGATCATTGGATAATTGGTTGGATGGGTGAATGGACAATAGATGAATGGATAGACGGATGATGGATAGAGGGATAGATGAATGGATGATGGATGGCTAATGTTTGTGCCCTCTGTTCCCCCAGGCATGACTTGCCAAGCACGGAGCTCCTACATGGATACAGAGGTGCTCTGGGGCCACCGATTCACACCAGTTCTCACCTTGGAAAAGGGGTTTTATGAGGTGGACTACAACACCTTCCATGACACCTATGAGACCAACACACCCAGCTGCTGTGCCAAGGAGCTGGCAGGAATGAAGCAGGAAGGCCGGCTCCTCCGGTGCCGCCCGAGCCCCCCGCTGCCAGGGGGCTATGCTGGAGCAGAGCTGGCCGTGGAGGCTGAGCAGGAAAGAGAGGACAAGCCTGTGGGCTTAAGTGGGTCCCAGGAGGCCAGGGGCTCAGTGTGAGGACTGCACTGTCCCTGGCAACCTCTCCTCACTGGCTTCTGGGAGCACAGACACTGCAGAGTTGGGGGTGAATGGGGTAAATGAGTTGAGTGTGCTGTTTGGGGGGACCAGGAGCAATCACGGCTCTGTGAGGAAGAACCGTATATCCAGTCCTGGAACCTCCCAGCTCGGGGCCTCCCTGAGCAGGTGGCTTCTTGGCTGGGCCCCTGAAGTAATACAGCCTCTGTCTGCTGGCTAAGGGCCAAGCCAGGATGAGCTTTCCCCCAGTGAAAGGTACAGGGTGGCCTCTGGCCTCATTCACACCTCTCTCTGCAAACTAGCCCTGACCGCCTCCTTCTTTGGGTCTTACAGACCAAGGGGCAACCCCTCCAGGGGCTGACACCCAGAGAGGGTTGTCGCCCCCCCCCACCCCTCACTCCTACTTCCCTGAGGCTTGTTGTGGGTCCAGGGTGGAGAGATTCTGCTGCCTGGAAGCTCAAGCCCTTGGTCCTAAGGTGAGCTCACAGCCCTCATGGGTTAAGGCCGACCCAAAATCATGAAGGCAATTCCTTTTAAATCTGAGGCCAGAGACTAGTGCGGGCTCTGGCTCAGGGCCCTTGATGATCTCTGTCACTATCTGTGAAGTGTGTGGTTTTCATCTGCTGTGTTCTGCCTGCTAAACGAAGCCTACCAGGTAATTGATCTGCTTAGAGTGACCCTTAGAAGGTGGCCCAGGCCACACAGCACCTCTGAGCAATGTACAGTGGTCATCAGCCACCTCCTGGCCACCCCAGGCACACTATGCCCACAGCTACCACCAAAAGAAGAAGGCCAGAAGCTGGCTCTTTCCTGGTACTCTTTCCCAGGGACCTCCACGTACTTCTGACCTTCGCTGTAGTTTCCTTTCTCAGTCTCAGAGAGTCTGTGATTTGAGCAGGAAGAGAGCTGAGTTTCAGAGGGTGAGATGAACCAGGGAGTGCAGACGCAGGGAGGGCGGAGAGGGAAGAGAAACAGGCCAGCCGCTAAAGTGTTCAAAGAAGCAGGAGCGCCAGTTGTTGGAGAAAGGCTCAGACTTCAGGGCTCAGCATGTCTTTGCCTTCCCGGGATAATGGGATGGGAAGCAAAGTGAGATGTGACAGCAGAGACAGCTGCACCTTCCAGCCCAGGCTGGACGGGCTCGCAGGGGGCCTCCCTCCTGCCGGCAGACAGCAGCTGGGCCCAGGAGCAGGGCAGATGCCCAGGGCTGCATGCAGGGCTGCCTCCTCCCACCAAGGAGACATGGGCTGAGCGGAGTCAGTGGGAGCATCGGGAACAGGTGAGTGCGAGGAGAGAAAAGAGGAGAGAAGAGCCTCAGCAATGACGACTTCCAGGGGCTTTTCTCTTCCCGCGTGGAGGAACAGGAGGCGGACACAGGCGCACGGTGACTGCCTTGTGGGTGAAGCATGTCTGGTTTGTGTGACGCAGGCAGGTTTCTGATGAGCTGACAGACTTGGAAAGAGATTTCAGATGTTCCCCAGCCCCAGCATTACGGAGGCCTCACCCACGGTTTTCACAACCGGCCTTTGAAAACGGAAGCGTTACTCTGGCCCAGGCATGGGTGCCTTCCCTGGAAGAGCAACAACAAGAGGCAGAAAGTGAGGGCAGAGCAAAGTGGTCCTCTGGACTGCAGACCCATTTCCCGTGGGGATGGGTTTTCTGGGTGGCTCTCGTGGGCTGCCATACTCATGGGCTGTCCTCGTGCTTGGCCCCAGAGGCTGGATCTTGGGAGGCAGGCTCAGAGAAGCAATGAGCAAATGGGAGTCTTCCTGCTACAGGCCTGGCACCGGTCATGGTTCCAGGATCCTTCTGGGGTGAAGCAGGTCTGGAGGGAAGGGGGTGTAGGCTGGAATCCTGCCCTCAGGGAAGAGGGAAGCAGGCAGCCTTGGGCATCCCTGGGGGGAACTGCATGCACTCAGGAATCTAAGGCAGTAAGTCCTAGTAATGGGCTAGGACTGGGTGCCCTGGGGGTGGGAGGAGCTCCCTTGAGGGTGCTGCACTCTCCCAGGTCCCCAGGCCCAGGGCTCTGGCAGCAGGACTACTTCCTTGCCTCCTAGCCAGACCCAAAGTCTGCCTTCCTGGAAACCCGTCAGTGCCTGCAAGTGAGAGCCCTCGGGGAGGCAAGCTAAGCAGGGATGGGAAAACACAGGGGAAGCTGGCCTTGCAGCGGGATGGTCCACACCTGCCTCCAGTTACGATTCTAAAGCATCCCCCATCTGGCCCCGGGAGCTGCTCTGCAGTTCTCTAACTCTACAGCAGCCTCTGTGAGCCTGGGCCAAATCACTTCTCTCAGCCGACCATGGGAGCTGCAGAGGCTACAGAGGAGGAAGAGACCAATTCAGTGCTGCCCTAAAGCTCTGTGACAGGCCACAGTGGCATATACAGTGTGCATGTGAGCGGCTTTCCCTGATAGCGATTCACATGCAAGAAGATGGCCCTTCATAGCCCACGTAAATTCTTCTTGGTGATCCAACTAAGTTTGAAATGTTCTTCAAATCACTTCCTGGAAGTTCTTGTATAAACACGGACTGAATAAAGGTAAAAGCTGACGAGGGCCTGAGCTTCAGCAGATCACCTGCATGCAAGCCACTTGGGGTCCTAGCCCTGCTGCATGGCCGCAAGCCCACCCATCACTTCTGAAGGTTCACAGTTGAGCCTGGCTGTAAGGTAGAGCCACCAGTAATTCCCACAGGGCCGAGCATCTCAAAAATCCCAACGCATTATCTCACTGGTCAGTCCCCAAAAGCTTTGGAAGCTGATGTCCTGCTTTAGCATGGGAGCTTAAGGTCCATGTCCTTCCTTTCTAGAGTCATCCCCTGTAAGGGAAAAGTCCCCGGGAACCCAGAATAAGGTAAGTTCCCTCTAGCTTCCTCTCCCCATCCATCCGACACCCAACAGGAGCTGACAGTGTTGCCCAAGGGACCTTGTGTCCGGGTATGGCACATGACTCCCCGTGTGCCGCTGCCCATGCCGTACAGTCAGAGCCCGCTTCCTGTCATTTCCTTCTGCTGCTTTGAGATCATGGCTGAGCAGTTGACCTTGGTGGAGGGGAAAGAGCTCTTCCCTGCCTGGGGAGAGTCCTCTCAGCTCATCACCTGTACTGACTGGGCACCTCTTTCACATGACTTATGCTATGCCCTGCCTCCCAGCATGCCCCAACCATGTGTCGCGTGTCAGTTGAGAACCATAGAAACTTGAATCTTTTATATTGAAGTTGCCAAAGACAGCAAGAAAAAAAAAAGGGTTGCCTGGTGTCCTCTAAGGATTTGCCCTGAGCACATCTCTGCACGTACCCCATTTACTGAGTGCCTACTCTGTGCCCAACAGATTAGGCCCTTGCCTGGGGCTTTGCACTTACTTCTCCAAACATTGCAGAGAAGCTCTTAGTAACCCCTTGTTACCAGTGAGGTAACTGAGGTGCAGAGAGGTTAATTTGTTTGCTCAAGGCCACAGATAATAATAGGAGGCAGGGCCTCGGTGCCAAGCGTCTCCCAAACAACCACAGAGGACTATCTTGCAGAGCTCCAGCAGGAAGAGACGAGCCCACCTCTTCAGGGCACTGGTTTGTCTGCCTTGCTGGGGCTCTTCAGCTTCCAGCCACCAGCAGCGATCTCCTGTGGCAGGATGAGGGGGAAACACCGTTTTCTGATTCCTAGAGAATTAAAGAGTTGTGAAAAGAGATTGGATGGGGAATTATTGCTTTCAGGAAGAAGCCACTTGTTCTGCTTGGCTTGGTTTTTGCTAACGACATCTCCTAAAGTGCTGTGTCAAATCTCTTTCTCCCTGTGTAGGATTTGTCAATCTTCTCATTCAGAGAACACCACTGCACTACTAAAAATGCATCCAATAAAGTAGATTTTATCTTGCAGAACTCGTTCTCATTTTAAATATATGACCACTGGCTTCCCATTAAGATTCAATGCCAGTTTGAGCAAACTCTTCCTTCTTGTTTTCATTAGTCTAAAAATGCAGCCTGGCTATCTAGACTAGTATAGAGGTGAGACAGCGAGTGGAGGTGGGGAGAAGATGGTGGACAAGAGCTGGACCAGGAGTCAGGGCTCAGCCTGTGGGCAATGCGTGGAGCATGGGAACAGTCTGTGGGAAGGACATTGGCAATGTGGGTTCTCAAGTCAGTCATTCCCTCTCCCAGGTAATTTTCACATATGTTCTAGTATTAAATATTCAGAATCTACATTGCCTAAATAATAAGTAACTTAAAAAATATCTACTATAGGGAGCCATGGAACTGGCAGTCTGCATCCATGCATTAATTAGCACAATGATTGATATCACCAAACCATGGGGAAGGGGCAGAGGAAGCTGGGATATTTAATATTGGCAAAGGACTTGAGTATTTTTGAAGCTGAGACCAAGTTTCTGTTGACAATGCCATTAGCAGTAGATGATTTACTATTGGCTTCTCTTCTCTAGTCAACCTCCAGGGAATTGAACAGTTCAGATTTCAAAGGAGGTTGACTGAAGATCCCTCACTTAAACCATTCTGAAAGGATAAAACAGCTTGCCAGAGCTTTGATTTGGAACAAGAAGGAGTATTTTAAGTTGTGAAAAGCAGCTGAGCCCTGAGGCGTGTGGGAGCGATTCCGGTGTCTGGCCCAGCGGCCAGCCTGTGGCAACCCAGGTGTGTGTCCGTCTGTCTGGCTGCTATAACGACAGTCCCGTAGACTGGGTGGCTGAAGGAACCCACGTGTGTTCCTCACAGTTCTGGAGGCTGGGAAGTCTGAGACCAAGCTCCTGAAGATTTGGTGTCCGATGAGAGCCCACTCCCCAGTCCATAGACGGGTCCTCACGGCAGAGAGGGCTGGGAGCTCCCTGAGGTCTCTCTTAGGAGGGCACTAATCCCATTCACGAGGGCTCCACCCTCATGATCTAATCACTCCCAAAGGCCCCGCCTCCTACCACCATCACATTAGGGTTAGGAATTCAACATATGAATTTTGAGGGGATCACAAACATTCAGTCTATGGCAAGCTGTATAGACTGGTGCATGAGGCTGGGCCAAATCAGAGGCCGGGCCTCTGAATTAGCCTGGGAAAAATTGCCTGGCAACCAACACCAAGGGTGAAATTGCCTTCATGGTGGTGATGGAAAATAAAAACCATATTCAAAGCCAGGAAGCTCTGGGAGTGGGTGGCTGTGTGCCTGCGGGTTTGCCCCTTGCCTGGGGATTGCCTACATACACTGCTCATCAGAAGGCCATCGAGAACTCAGGGGGCAAGAAATGGGCCCCTCAGTGGACACATTTGCCAGTTAAGCCTGGACAGCAATTTGGGAAAGGAGAGGTACATACACATTGTTAATAAAGAGCAAAAATCGGAATGCTGTTCTCAGAAAACCCACCGTGTCCCTCCTTGTGCAGTCAGAAGACCAGCATGAGACACATACTCTGGATGGCCCTTCAGAGCCTGTTAGGCACCAGCTATAAAGCATGTTGGCTTCTTTATGGCAAATAAATGTCTAGGAAGGAGTTGTAGAAACAGAAATGATGCTGACTTTTCTTTAATTGGATCAGTTACTTTTACGCAGAAGCTGCTACTAAAATAAACTCAACTCTCACATTTGAGGCAAAATTCCTCAATCCCAAGGGAGGAATTAATGAGAGTCTGAATGCATTCACGTATGCTTTCAGCTTCATTCTTCTACCAAGTGGCAGTGGTGCCCGTGGAGAAATCTAGGCTGAGTCGGGTGAGGCCGCTGGCAGGAAGAAAGTGGGTGATATGGGCATGCCGCAGGGTCCCTTTGGGTGCCTGCACTGAATGTCATTGTCCTCTTCCAGATGGCCTCCTAAATAACCTCACTCATGAAGGAGACAGAGGGCAACCCCATGTGATTTGAACTTTCACAGTGGTAGCCATTTTTTCTCCTAACCTGTTGAGAGATGAGCCGTGATCATCCAGGAATTCACCTGCCATCTGTTCCCCCACGCAGAGGAGGTGTCCAGCTGGGGGAGACAGAGGGAAGTGTTTGCGGGACCCAGACTGCCCCCTGATGAACAGGACGAGGAGGTGCACCTCCCCGCCTCCCACCTGGGTAGCCCTCTCAGCCTCCTTCCTCTTCACGTGAAGACCAGGCTACAGTCCTGCCCAATGGACACACCCATCTTCAGGTGTCCAGCAGCCTTTTCATACATGAGAAGAGAGTCCTGTGGGGGACCTGTTCCTCCTCGTATGTGTCCCAGAATCCCAGCGTCCCAGTAGCAGGAGACCAGGACCTTGGTCCATCAGCCGCCCACCCTGACCTTTCCCTCCAGGCTCAGTGGCGGGCCACCAGGCATTCCAACAGCCATCTCATGGCAGAAAACACTGGGCCGATGCGCATAATGTCCAAAAGGTCTCTGCCTTCTCATTGCCTCTATTTTCCTACACTATCCGTCATTCAACAAATATTTATTGAGCACCTTCCATGTGCCTGAAGCAGGAATAGGCACCATGGGCTCAGCGGTAATCAAGAACATATGACCTCTGCCCCTGTGGAATTAATTGTCTGGCTCGGGGAGGAAGGAGAGAGACAGGAAAGCCCAGAAGAAGGAACTGGAGTCTGCACTCAGGACTGGGAAGGAAATAAACAGGGTGCTGAGGTCCAGCCCGGCTGGGCGGCATCTGAGGAAGGAGGCAGGGACTGTGTCCAAGGAGGTGCCATTGAGCTGAGACTGATGAGGAAGTGGAGCTGAAATGTGAGGAAGAAGGAACTGAGCAGGCAAAGTGGTGCGAGCGATTGCCTCTGGGCAGAGGGAGCAATGTCTGTGAGAGTCCTACGGGGAGGAAGCTGGGAGAAGAGAGCAGAGAGGATCCAGCACTGGGGAGGAGAGGGGGCTTCGGGCCATGCCTGACTGGGAGATGTGGCCACGAGTGGGGATTTTATTCGCAGTACAGTGGGAAGCAATCAAAGGGATTTGACAGAGAGACGACCTGACACGATTCTTCCTTGAGAGGGGGGTGGGCTTGGATGCATGGCCCTTTCATTCCCTAGCGGGTCCAGGATTGTCAGCCACATTGGGACACTTTCAGAGCTGCTTAGGCGGACTGTACTCAACCTCGACCTCCAAGGCCTAAAAGCCACAGATGAGTCTAAATACTTCTTCATCAATATTTCTAATTTGTAAACTCAGGAGTATTTCTGAGCCATTCCAAGCAAATTCATTCCAAGTGTGATTGCACATCCCTTACGTGTCAGACGCTGATTGGATTCTGTGTGAGGACCCTTATAAGTGCCACAGACCACGTCCCATGTCCACCTGCTGTGTTTCCTGCCCTTCCGTGTGCAGCAGCCCCACTGCACCACCTACACTGGTTGTCAAGCTCCACTCAAGCTACTTAAGAATAGGGAGAAAGCCTTCCTGCTGTATAGCACGGACCTTGACCAAGCTCACATTCATTTCAAATAGCAGCAAGCACTTTTCATTTCAACACTTCCAGGTAGCATCTGAAAGAGAAAACTAGTTTCTTTCCAAAGCTTTTAAAGTTTTCTCTTTAGAAAGGAAATTTCATTCTGTAAGGCTCTGCTCATGTGTATGGCATGTGTATGGTATCTCAAATATTAGGATTGCTTTGTGTGAGCCTCAGAGAATTCCAGCTCTCCCTCTGCTTCCCACCCATTCCCCTTCATGTTCTCTCTTCCCAGCTTCAATCACAGGCCCCTCAATGGCCTCCTCTCTGAGCCTCCACCTTCCACCATGAAATGTCTCATTGCTCACGATGACGTTTTCTCTTCAAAGCTCCTCAAGGGTATTAGCCCCCAGCCAGGTTATGCTTACTATTCCTTCCTCCTCTGCACTTGAAACTTAGGTTGTTGTTTTTTTAAACAAAAAGGAAAACAAAAACCTTTGCAGGGAAGAAGGGTAGATGGTTCCTTAAAAGTGGAATCAGGCTGTCCTTGGAAGTCTTCCAGGCCATCTCTTTAGGCCAGACTTAACTTATAACCATTCACTCACTTATTCAGCAAGTGTTTAATGAGCGCCTTCTGTGTTCTGAGCATCTTGGCAGGAGCTGGGGAAACAGAATTGAATAAGACACGGTCCCTGCCCTTTGGGAGCCCCAGCCAAGTTGGACGGATGGCACCAATCTGATCGCTCTGACTGCTCACTGACCAGTCATCTCAGCCTGTTTTATGGCCACGGGACAATGCCCATATTGGTGGTTACTGGAGGAAAGAACCAGGTAAAAATACATGGATATATTCATGACAGATTATTGAAAGAAGAGACTGAAAATGAAGGTTTTGGATATAAAACTCAATGATTCACCATCAAGCCAGTAATTAATGATTTACACATTTAAAATATGCCATTTAAAGACAGTGCCATTTATATGCAAAACCTTCATACCTTCCACATCTGCTTATACTCCCCAGTTTTATCTTTGGAGAACTGTTGACCAACACTTAACCCTGGTTATTATCAGCCATTTACCACCTGTGATGTGCACAGAGTTCACAGTTTGCAGAGAACAAGCCTGAGTACCGTGAGGATTTTTACTGAGTTCCCCTGGCTCAAACATAGGGATAGACTGAATTATGCATCCTTTTTTCTGGTTACAATTGTGAACACCGTTCCCAGGATATTTTTCATACTCCAAGTGAAAAAAAAAAGGAATCACAGCCATTTATCAGGGACCTGGAAAAACTCTGGCTGTCCTGACCTCCCTCTGCCCCTGCCCTGCAGGTCCTCCCACAGCCCTTTCTTGTCCAGATCACTGCAGATGGCCAGAGGGAGGCAGCATTTCCCAAGCAGAAACGCATGGCCCACAGAGGCCTGCAGAACTGTCCAGACCTCTCACTCACACCAGTCATCAAGCAAACCTCCAGCAGAGGTGGGGCAGGGGAGGGAGGACACCATGGCCCTGGCGTGTGCTTGGGATCAGGGTTCCCACAGTGGCTAAAGAGGCAAAGCTCTTGCAGAGCTCTTGTCTTCGAGGCAGTTATATTCCAGCAGGTAGGCAAGAGTTAACCTAATCAATTCACACACAGTGTAATCTTACCCTTTCAGCCAGTCTTGTGGATGAGAGGTATATGGAGCAAATAAAGTATAAAACCCATGTAACAGGGCATCTTACCAGGTCTGGAGGAGTGGCCTTTGAGCGGACATCTGAAGCATGAGGGCTTAATCAGGAGTCAGGATGAAGAAAAGCCCTCCAGGTGTGGGCACTGCCCTGGTAGGGTGAGGAGGGGTAGCCAGAGGGTTGGGGCACAGGGTGGGGAGAAGGGAAGGTGCTGGGAGCTGGGGCGGGAGGGCAGTAGGGCCTGGGCTGCACCAAGGCTGCCCTGGTGCTTCCGATATTCATCGTTGTCTCAAGAGTGATGCGGTGCCACTGAATGATTTGCAATTTTTAGAATAATTTAGATTCTAAATAGTTTAGATTAAGAGTAGAGAACAGATTGGAAGGGGCAAGGGGACGCGTTTGGGTGAGGAATGACGGTAACTTGGACGAAGAAGGCAGCCAGGGAGCAGAAGAGATGCAGATGGATTCAAGAAAGTATGAGAGGAATACTCAACAGAATGGTGGGATCCTGAGGGTGCCCTTAGGATGCCCAGGCCTCTGGTTTGCCGAGGCAGACAGCTGGGTGACTCCCTGAGCCTTGCTCCCCGCCCTGGAGTGGAGCTGAATTTTGGTGGTGGCCGTGGAGAGCAGGACACGGGTATCGTCTGGTTTGGGACCCGATCTCTGCATTTGCGTGTTTGCAGTTGAGGTCTGCTTGAGGACACTCAACAGCAGCCATTTGAATATATAAGTCTGGCGCTCAGAGGGTGAGAGGAGTAAGAGTTATGAGTTTGAGAGTTATCAGCAAATGGGAATTACCGCTGAATTTGTGGATGAGATTGTCCTTGAAGAAAGCAGAGCCCGTGCAAAGAGAAGCGGGTTAGGACGGATCCTGGAGGAACTTCTTGGATGGGCGGGCTGGAGAAGAGGAGTCTGCAAAGAGAAGGAGCTCTCGGTGCTCCCAGCCTTCATGCACTGCGCAGGGTCCTGGTCTCGGGCAGCTGGTGCCTCCCAGACCCGAGCACTGTGGGCGCACAGGATTCCGGAGCTCCTCTAGGGATTCTCCGGAGACGCTGGGCGGAGATGCCGAGCAAGAAGCCCACAGGAGAGTCAGGAGGTGGAAACACAGCAGGACGGAGCAACTGCAGACACACTCATCTCCCCCCCGCCTCCCCCCCACCGCCCCTTGGCAAAGCAGGCCCGGCACGGTTCCCAGGGCACTGACCTGCTTGCTCCCGCTCACGGGCTTCCCAGGATGACTGAGCAGGAGAATCCACCCCCAAGCAAGAGAATTCATGGGTTTCACTCATTTCCCTCTAAATATGACTTACTTTTCTTTTCTTTCTTGCATGTCACATGGTCTAGATTGCTCTGAATTTCTCTCCCAATTAGTTCTTTTTATATTGTAGCTTACCAATTTCCTTTGCTTCCCACTGCCCGTTTAAATGCCTTATTTTCATTTTTGAAGCATTCCTTTAAGCTTGATGTCATACTGCTGCTTTCTATTGTGATGTGTGACATGCAGCTAGCTTTCGTTTCAACTGGAGAAAAGACAGTTGAATCCTACACAATAGCTGGTGGGAAGAATGAAACACTGGGCTTCCTTTGCCATGTGAGAGGTCAGGGGGAAAAAACATAAGAAATGAACCACGGGCAGAGAACTTTATCAATAGTCAATATAAAATTTGGTGCCGACATTACTGCCCCTCACTCCACACCCTACTGTTTAATTTATATTCACTGTACCTAGAACAGCCTCTTCTGAAAGATGATCCAGAAATATCCACAGTTCCAATTCCGATGAGCTGTCCCAGATAGTCCCATTTTGTCCATTATATTCACTTAAGGATGGCCTTTCTGTGTCATGAGTCGGTGCCTTTCATTTGGGGGGGATCTGGGCATTTTCACGCTTCCAAACTCAGGACGGTGAGGCAAGCTGCTGTAGCAAAATCCCTCAGCTGACCTTCATGAAAAAGTCCAGTAGGTGGTAACATTTTTACTCACTCATTTACAACACACACAAGACACACCTCCCCTCTGAGACCCTCCGCAACTGAGAATTCCCAATTCTTTAGCTTGATTTTTCCTTCCTGACCTTTGAATTGATGATAATCATTGCCATACTCAATAATTTACAAGGAGAGTTATAAATAGAAAACCATGTACGGACAAACATTAATATCCTATAGCTGTATTAACATATCACCATTAGGTTCAAATACCATACAGGTGAAGAGCAGGAAATGCTAATTCGGGAACACTTCTGTCTGAGCTGAGTGTCCACACCATCTTGGGAAAAGAAAAGCCTTTTCAGTCAGAGAGACCCAGATTCAACCTCTGAGTCTGTCTCTGCTGTGGACCAGCGATAACTGCCTCATGGAATGTCCTAGAACTGAATGAGGTTTTGGGGAATGGGCCCCATTCAAAGTGGCTTCTCTGTACACACTAGCTTCTCCCTCTAGGTGGGGCCATGTGCAGAGCCAGAAGCCTTGTCTTCCACCCCCTCTCCCCCAGGTGTGTACATGCCCCTTCAGCCAGCCACTAATGGGGATGCCCCAGGCTGTTGTTATACCTTCCTTTGGTCTCGTCCTCTCCTCCTTTAGTTCACCATCCCAGGGTTTTCCAAGAGCCCCTTGGGCTGAGCTAAAACAACACGTTCTGTACCTGACAGCTTCCTTCTTGTAGCTGTTCCCTGAACAGGACACCCCCGCTGACTGAGAGGGTTGCCCTGGCCTCTCCCAGCTTCCTCCTCCTCTCTATGCCTTCCCTCAGCCTTTCATTCATTCTCTTGTTCCACAGTGATTTACTGAGCACCCTTTGCAAACTCTGTGCCCAACACTGCATGAGGACACTGCTCAGGGTTGTAGGGTAGGTCTTTGTGACAGAATCCAGGCACGCTTCAGATGCTCCGTGTGCGAGAAGAGTGGGCAAACAAGGCTCGGCTCTCCTATCACTCCTGTACACGGGGCAGATCAGAGGGAGGGTCAGCTTTCACATATCAGAAATCATCAAGAGGCCAGCCGGGCTCAGACCATCCCATCCCCCCGATCCCTCTGCTTGCTCGGGTGCTGCCATTGTTGACCACGGCTGGGGGAGTCTGAGCGTTGTTAGGCTACACGCCTAACCTATGCACATGGGAGGGCAGCTCTGCAGGTATCTGCACAGCATGCAGCCACAGAGCTGAGGACTCAGCGCTGGCCCAAAAGAGGATGGGCAGCCTGGTGCTGGGGACACAGTGTGGGCTTTGGGACAGGGGAGACAGGGAGCTAGCGCACAGAGGCTGCAGCAACACGGAGGGCTGGGACTCTGAACTGACTGTGGTCACTAATGTGAGCACAAAGAATGAGGGAAGACCACCATGGGCTCAGAAATCAGAGCTGCCCCGATGCAGATGGCTTCAGGGTGCCCGTCATGGATATTCCTCTGGGACTGTCATCGCCTGCAGCTCTCATCACCACGAGGAGTCAACCTGGACTCTTCAGGTAGTCGGTGCTGTTGTACATGCAGCCAGGATTCCAATACACCTTAACGTCTGCTGTTAGCAAGAACCTAGGCTTGCTCTGCTCGTCACATGCGACAGGGTGACCACTTCTCCAAATCCATTGGGTCAGTGATTAAGCATGTGGGTCCTGAAGCCAGGTAGCCTAGAATCAAGCCCTAGATGCACAGCTTGCCCCTGGCCAGGTGCCAGCTACTCATCCTCCTCTGCAAAAGGAGATAATGATGCCCCTTGATGACAGCGGCCACAGGAGTGTGACTGGCTGCCAGCTGCCCACTGCTGGTGGCTTTGGGCTCTGCCTCAGCTTCCAAACCCCAGGCCACGTGGTTCGAGGGTCGTGCCAGCCATGACTGGGCAGTGGGCCCCTCTCTGGCTTTTGTGCTATGATCCTCCAATGTCACCAGGAGTGTCCCCGAGCTGCACTACATTCTGAGGATTTTCCTGCCGGACCCTTCCTTTCTCCTCTCCTCTCATGAATGTCAGGCCTGCCTGGTGACCTGAAGCCTCTCTCTACCCACTTTTGCTAAGATTTCCATCTATTTTTCATCCTCTAATCAATTAAATCAACTGCATGTCTAATTATGTCTTAACATGTTCTTGGAAGACTCAACTGGCTCCTAATTGACATACCAATGGACACTGGAGGATTTAGACACCAACTCCTTCCCCTCCCCAGTTGGAGTTATTAAATCCCCAGAATTTCAGGTTTGGACTACCCTGCACAGCAGCTGAACAAGCTCTTAATGCAAAAAAGCCCGGGTATGTGATGGGGGACACTGTCAGCAGGAATGGAGCCTGTCCACTGCATCTGTGGAAACCCAGAGGCAGAACAAGGGGATGGTGGGGCCTCAACATCATCTTCTTTGACTAGCATCAAACCTGGACTTCTCAAACCTAGGTACTTTTATTCTGGGAGCTCACGGTCATGATGGTATGTGAGGGCCTGCCATCACTAGGAGGCAACTGCCGGGAGCATCTCTTATAGATTTTTGTGGGGAAGCATAATTTTTATTTTTTAGCAAAAGGATATTATAGATTGGAAGTCAGACTTCACATGAATTTTTTAAAAACACAATGTGAAACTTCAGAAATACATCATGCTTGACATGTGTGATCTCCTGAAGCCCTTTCATCCAAGTGGAAAAGATCGACAAGAAGATCAATGGACCATTTGAAGCCACTGGAGAGTTTCAAGGGAGAAAGTGCAGCGACCAGATTTGTGGTTTCGAGGATGAAGCTACCCAGCGGAGAGGTCAGGGCGTTCAGTTCCTGAGGGCCTAGTGTGTGCGCACACTGCCAGGCCAGCGCAGCGGCGGCAGGTGCGGGAGGGAGCCCAAAACGAGTTCTACAGTGAGTGCTGTATTCTCATTTTGAGATCTGCTTTGGACAGAGCACCACGAGAGACCCTGTAACAGGAGCCCAGATCCTTGAGGAAATGACAGTGGATTGAGCTCCAAAGGATGAGTAGAAATGAATTAAGTTGAGAAGGAAAGTGTCCTAGACATGGGGAGCAGCTGATGCATAAGCCAGGAAGGGGAAGGGTCCTGGGATGTGGGAGATGCTGACAGGCTGGGCTGAGCACCGGACGTGATGGGCTGGGCTCTGCAACGGGCCTGCGAGGCTCTCAGGAGCCAGCCCAGCCCGGGGCCAGGCCACACTGAAGAGTCGGGGCTGCAGCAGAAAGAGGCTACTGGCAGGTTTTAAATAGGACGGCTGCAAAATGGTATTTGCCATTTTTAAAAGATCAATTTGGGTGCAAGATGGAGAAAGGACAGGAGCAGATGTGGGGAAGTTGGTTATAAAGAGAATTATCGGTCCAGGCAGGAGAGGCTGGTAGCTTGGACTAGGTGAGTAGAAGTAAATCAGTACATATAATAGGGTTCTCCCGAGCAACAGAACCTATGGGTGTATATATTAGTACATAATTATATATATAAGTAGGATATCTACTATATATGTTACTATATTATACTATTATATATTATGTTATTACTCTCTCTATGTAATTACTATATATATATAGAGAGAGAGAGAGAAAGAGAATTGATTTATTATAAATTACAGGTTACATGGTAACAGGTGACCCATGGTTGAGCTCTACTAAGACCAGTAGCAGGTCAAGAGACCTTCTGGAAAGGAGGATAGTTGCCTGCAGAAAATGGCAGGGATTTGCTCCAAACTCCTAAGGACCTGCTCTGTGGGTCACCCCCAGCTGAAAGCAAACAGCTTCTAGGGAGCCTTATAGGCCGGTATGGAGGAGGTGCATTTCCCAGATCAGCAGCTGCATACCAGGTATTAGAGGATGTGTATGTTGGCTCAGACAATGAAATCACACCTAGTAACTGACCTTGTGCCATTAGAGTGACTACCTTGTGAGCCAATGATAGTCTGCTGTCATTCTCCAAGATCCCTCTGTCTTCTGTAGGCCACCCAGGAGACAGGAATGGGGACAGGAGGAAGTCACCACCACTTTATCTTCCCAGTCCTTGACGGTGGCATTCATCCGCAGCTCCTCCAGGAATGCAGTATTGCACTTGGTTTACTATCCTCCCAGGCAGAGGCAGTTCTAACAGCTTCCAATCGGCCTTTCCCACCATAATGCCCCACACCCCAGGTCAGGGAAACAATGTGCGCATTTTGCCAGTGGCTAAGTGTGTTTATTCCGATTATGCATGCTGGAACTGGAAAAATCACCACAGGACTCACAGGGTCCACTGTGAGATGGGCCTGGGCTAAAAGCTGTTGGTCAAGCTGACCTCCATAAGCCCCTAATCTGGATTGTGGGCCACCGTGGTGTTTGGTTTCTCCTGTAATTAATGTCAGTTCAGAGCTAGTGATATACCCAAGTGAAAATGGTGAGTTGGGGAAGCCTGAAAAGGACGGTCAGAAAGCTAGGACACCAATCAATGACCCCCTGCCTGGGTCACCGAGGGCAGAGGAAAGAGCATGTCAAGATGGGGGTGATGGACACCTACCATGCTGAGCTGCTGAGAGGCTGACTGTGAGGAGAACTGGAAACGTCTCCTTAGCAAGAGCTGTTTGGGGAGTGTGGGCACAGATGTGAGAGAATTGAGATGAATGGTACACAACTCCTTCTGGAAGACTGGCTCTAAGCAGAGGGGAGAACCAGGGCAGCAGGTGTCTGGACAGAAATGGGGTGGGGAGGAGGGTGGGGATCGGGTGCTGCTGTTTAAGATGCTGGAGATTTTGCCTGTTTAAAAGCTGGTAGGAACTCTCTCCCGGAGAGGAGAAAGCAGAGGACGCACACGGTGAGGGAGAGCAACGGGTGACCGCAGGGGAGGTGGGAGGCGTGGGATGCCAGCGTGCCCAGAGACAGTGGAGATCCCCTCTCTGTGGGGTGCTTCCTCTTCCCCGGCTTTCCCCCTTGCCTTCCTTCTGCCCTTTGCCCCTAAGGAATCCTCCTTACCCTTCACTGTCCAGATGAAGTCAGCACTCCTTTTTTCTTCTTACCCAGCCCACCCCTCGGTGCTGCCCATCCCACTGAGTGCAGTGATCTTTGCAGCATCGTCATTCACACCAAGCAATGACTGTGTCCTCTAGATGTGCCAAAGATCTACAACCAGCCCGTCAATCAAAGTGGCGCTTTCTTCTTGTATTGTGACTCCCTCAAGATCAAGCTCTGGCCTGACATGAAAGATCAACAGGCTTTCACTGCAAAGATCTCTCTGCACAGGAGTCAGGGTAAGGAGGAAGCCCTTATAGCTTTCCTGTGTACCTCAAGACTCCAGCCTGGGGTGGACACTCAGGGACAAGCTGCTTTCTTCTGACAAAGTCCACATGGTAGGGCTGAACAGCTGGCAATTAAGAAAAGGCACAAAACGAGGGGGCGGGACGGTGGACCCAGGAGAGCCTGGGGTGTTGACAGCATCCCTGGTTCCTTACACATCCTCCTCTTCTCATCAAATGTGTGGAACTAAGGTAGGAGATAGCCTCAGAAGCAATTAGAAGGCGCTAAGGATTGATGCGGTATGCACACCATGGAGTGGCGTGTATGTCCGCAGCAGACATTAATCCGCTGTTCAGTAAAAACAGCAGCAAAGAAGACTGGCAGGTGAGAGAGAGACAACCAGCCCAGGGCAGCACAGAGCCCTCTGGGCAGGTGTCGTGCAGGGCAATGTTGACTACAGGCATTTCACACCTCCCAGTGACTTTTATCACCTCTGTTCTCAGATATAGGGGATGGTTAGGATATTGAGTTAATTAAGGAAGTTAATATATGTAAAGTGTTCAGAATAGTGCCTGAAATATAGTGAGCCTAAGTGTTAAATATAATGAAACAACACCAACAATAATTATTATTATCTGTGACAAGCAAGAGCTAAAAGACAGATAAACCTGGTTTTGAATAACAACCTTAGAGTTTCCCAGAGTTACCTACTAATAAGTCCTTTAAACTCTGGTTATTGTTCCTTCACAGGAAAAATGAAGAGATTTCTGCCTGCTGTGCAGGGTTGCTGTGGGGATAATGGGGGACACTGTTGTGAAGTCCCAGCCCAGCAGGACTTGAGAGGGCAGAAGGAGTGTCTCCCAAGCTGAGGTCGGCCTCGCTCTGGATATCTTCTCAAGTCACGACGACGGTGCATTTATGTGTCAACTTGGCTGGGCCCCGGTGCCTAGATACTTGGTCAAACATCATTGTGGATGTTTATGTGAGGGTGTTTGGATGTGATTAACACTTAAACTGGGGACTTTGAGTAAAGTAGGTTGCCCTCCACAGGTGAGTGGACCTTATCCAGTCAGCTGAAGGCCAGAACAGAACAAAAGACTGACCTCCCCTGAGCAAGAAAGAATTCTGCTTCAGTTTTCAGATTTAAACTGCAACATCAGCTCCCTCCTGGGTGTCCAGCCTGCTATGCAAATCTGCAGAATTTGGACTTGCCAGCCACATAATTGCATGAGCCAGTTCCTTAAGATATGTATATATTTTACATAGATAATGCACAACCTTTTCGTTCTGTTTCTCTGGAGAATTCTGACTAGTACAGGCATTAAATTCTCTCTGATTGTCAGAATGATACAAAATGAGACAACCTACCTACCCATCACTGAAGGGCCAGCCACAACATCTGGGCTGATGGCTGAGGAGGGAAAATGAGGTAATCACATCTCTAGTATCACCAGCTGCTTGTACGCTTGCACGAGCTTCTAGTCTGAGCATCCCTGAACCCGCACTGATGATGTCACTGGCATAGCTTTGAGCACTATGGCTCCGGGAAGGGAAGGCCTGGAGAGGCCCATACGAGGTCTAATTCTCTAGAGAAATTAATTTCCCCAAGAGTATGTGGAGTCCTTATTATCAGACATTGTGCTAGAAACTGGAGATAATAGCAATAACGTATTTAATTGAATCTAAACACAATCCATTGTAAAGCACACCATGTTTTATGTACCAAGAAGACAGAAAATCAATTTCAGAGAGGTCAGAATGGGAAAAAATGTATCTCAGAATGAGAAACATAGAGTAATAGTGGTAATGGCAATAATAAGATGTCGAGGACTTTCTAAGGGCAGGTACTGTTCTGCTTTACATATATTCATTCACTTAACACTCACAGCATATATTATCACCCCATTTTATAGATAAGAACACTGAGAGACAGGTGCCCTGCCCAGGTTCATTCAGCCTCCTAAGTGGCAGAGCTGGGATTTGAACCCAGGCAGACTGGCTCCAGAGTCCATGCTTTCAACAGCTTCATGAGAACAAAAGTCAGCAGACTGCTCATTCCAAATCTGACCCACTGTCCAGGGTCCTGCTTGAGCAGCCCAAGGCCCTTTCCAGGAGGTTCATTGGCTATGAAGGAGCTTGGTGCTAAGTGACCTCTCTTAAATGTACCCATTAGATTTTTTGAGAAATTCAAATAGAATGTATCTATAGCCATTCATGGCTCTGTTACGAAGTCATTTGTCAGATGGCAAATTTGGGGACAGGCCAGAATTCACAGAGCCCGATGTTGTTACCTGAATTTATTGAGAGGATATCAGATTACTTCATTTAAAGCTCACAGCTTTAAATGCCCTCTCCCATGAATTCACTCAGTATGTAATTATCACACACCAACCAGGTATAGGACAGCTACTAAAGACCAAAGATTGGGACTAAATGGAAGAGAGTACCTATTCCCCTACAGCCTCAAGGACTGTGAGGTCCCAAAACTAAACACCTAAAACTTAGGAGCAAACAGAAGCAGAATGTAAGGAAGTGCCTGCCGGGTAATTTCTGAGATGGCTGATTTTCTCTGCTTTCTCCTAGGTATTCATGGCATCGTGGGGGCAATGCACCTCAGCAGAGTAATGACGCTGCCCCTCCAGTTCCCATGGAAACCAAACTGGGACAGGAGAGACAAAGGGCTCTTCAAGGTCATCAGAGCAAAAGAGAGTGGAGACAGAGAACAAATTAAGGGACATTCTTCCTCCCCTAGCGTCACCATGACACGTGACCTCCACCAACCTGACAAGCCCAGGCCCCAGGGTGCGTCTGGAGAGAGGACCCTGCACCTTTTCCATGCCCAGGCGACAGCCTGGGGGTGCCCCCCCTCACGGCCATCCCTGCCTCAGCCCTGAGTCAAGTTCCCAGGAGACACGAGCTTCATGTGTTGGGAATGATGCATGAATGTCCCCTCCCCTCCTCAGAGCCACACAGTGTCCAAGTGCGTCATTATTGTTGGCTTCAGGAAAAGACCTCCTGGAGTCAAGGACTGCTGCTCTGAGGGTCACCTGATCAGAGCTGGGACAGAGACAGGGCCCAGGCCGCTTGCAAAACCAGCTTCCAACAGCCTGCATTCTCCTGATGGGCCCCCATCACTGCTAATCACTCCCTGCCTCCTGTACTGTCTGTCTACTGAGCAGCATCTCCTTAACCCCTCAGCCATGAACTTTTCTTTCTTTCTGGGACAGGCTGTTTCTCAAGAAAAGGCCATTCTGTCTTCCAGGATAGAAGGCTGGCTTGCCATTCCCCTGGGGACATTTATTTATCAGACCTGCCCACCCATAATTCTGTCCAGCCCTAGAGCTGGCCACAGGTCGCCCACACCTTGAGGACCCTGCCACTGAGTCACAGTGAGACTGAGAGTCTGGGAAGGACTGGCTTGGAGGAGAACAGAGTCCTCCAGCTGCGACTGGCTGCTTCCAGCCCCCACCTTCTGAAGCAAGAATGTATCTTGAATTCACCCCTGGGGAGAACCTGTCTGCAGAAAATGGGGGAACTGGCTTCCCCTCATTTGTTGTTAAGGCCAGTGCTTAAGAGAATTAAAAAAAAAAGGAAGGTGCAGGATATAAACATAAGCAGTTGTGGCAAAACTGGGGTAATAATGACTATTTTTATTGTTAGGGTCCATTCAAATGATTTGTTTTCCTTGGATCCCAGGGGGAGAGGTCTGTCCACCCAGAGTGGAACAGCGGGGCTGGGCCGTAATCACACACCCGAGAGACACTTTTACAAGCTCCCACTGAGAGCCATTGTCTGGATCTGAGGGAAAGGGTGGGGGGTGGCGGGGGCTGCCGGCACTGTCAGTCACCAGCCATGAGACTTTGGGGAGGTAGCTACTCCTCTGTTTTTTGCCCACTTGTAAAGTGTGGACTACAGTGATTCTCTATGGCCGCTCAGGCTGTAAGATCTTACGATTCTCTGGAAAGAAATTGTATTGATGGTTATCATTCATTCATTCATTCATTCATTCATTCATCAGTGCCCAGCCTTGAGCGGGAGGCTGCCTGCCCGAACCTGAGCTCCCTGCCTGCCCCGTCCACCCAGAGATTAAGTGGCAGCTGCACAGGAGGCCGGCTCTGCAGCTCCCCTCCTGGAGGGGAAGGCGGCAGGAGAGGGGTGCAGGGCTGCAGCTGAGGTTCATTGAGCCAGGTCTTTGCCTCCTGCACCTCGCATTCACTCCCCGCGACGCCCACCACCAGACACACACACTGGTACCGTGCCCATTTCACATGTGGGGAAACTGAGGCTCCAGAAGCAACGCCTGTGCCCAGAGCCACAGCACTGGAGAGTAGAGATATGACTATGAGGCCAGAGTCTGGTCCAGCGACCATTCTTGCAAGGGGACAGGACCTGAGAAAACCCCAGAATTCTGGAGAAGGCTCACCGACCGGTATTGGTCTTGGTCCCAGCTGGAAACAGATGGTCCGTCAAATAGGGTAATGGGGGGATTCGAATGAAAGGGCCTTTAGCCATGAGGAGCTGGTTCTGGGGGAAGCCACAGGATGGCAAGGTCCCTGGGACTGAGGAGTCAAAGCGAGGGGCAGGTTACATGAACCTGGGCAGACAGCAGGGCAGACGGCCGAGCAGCCCCTGCCGGGAGCTGTGGCCTGTAGAGGCAGGGACCCAGCAACAAACAGTCCATCTCGGTCCCCTCCTTCTGCGCATCCGCGCTCCTTCCCAGCCAGGTCCCACTGATGGCTGCGGAGTGCGGTGTCCTGGGGAGCCGAGTGGGAATCGCCAGCAGGGCTGGAGGGACAAATGGAAGAGACAACCCACTGCTCATGCCCTTCCATAGCGTTCAGGGTCCCCCAGATAGGACACACTATCAGGGTCAGCAGTCAGGCAGCCTCCCCAAATCGCTCCTCGAGAGGGGCCATCCCACCCCGGGCCAGGCACCTGCGTGGACAGGAACAGCAATGGTGGTGGCCCCCCTTTCAGGAATGTCACCGAAGGCCAGCACACCGGGAGGTTGGAGGAGATGTGGGGCGGTGCACAGCCCCATGCCTTGAGATCATTTCCCTTCTGAAAGGATTCCCGACAATCCCCTTGTCCCAGACCCTAGGGCTAAAAATCCTCCTTAAGTCTGTGGTCACTGGCACTTGGAGGAGAGAGCATGAGCGTCCCCACCCAACCCTCCCTGGGAACCTCCATCACCAGCTCTCAGATCCAGCCTTGAGAACCTCACACCCCTCCTGGCTCACAACAAACCTCCTTTGCACTTTTCTGATCCCCCTTCCCAGAGCTTCCGGCCTCTTGCCTGCCCTCCTCCTTGCTCTCCTCCGGGTGCACTGCCCTAGTCCGGGGAAACTGGTCCCTTCCCCTGTCTTAGAGGGCCCCCGGCCCTCAGGAACCTGCCCACAGGGTGCTGCCGGGCTGCCCTCCCCCTGTTCCTCTCCCATGAGAGCCCTGGGGGCCCAGCCTCTGGGGAGGTCTGAGGAGGTGGATCTTGGTGTGTGTGCTTATCAATTAGTGGCTCTCAGCTCCAAAGCTTCCCTTCAATGCCTTCCTCTGCGACAATGAAACAGGGCCTTGTAACCATTTCTCCTTTGCCACATGGCATGTTGCCAAGCTTGTGCAGGGGGCACAGAAGGTTTGCAGTGGAGGAAGGACCTCTCTCCCTGGCTGCAGGGGTGAACGAGCTGAGTACCTGGTGGTGTGAGGCCCAGCCGGGATTCCTGCCCATGCCTTGGCCTCCTGGGAGCCCACAGGGAAGCTCACAGCCCGCCAGGCCCCACCTGCGTTTCCTTGCTCTCCAGCTGTGGCCCAGAGCCGCTGTCTGCTTGCTCACATCCCCGGGGCTCCCGTCACACCCTCACTGTAGGAGTCGGAGTGGCAGGCTTGGGCAGAGCCCCCTTGCAATAACCCACCTCAGCCTTAGGATTGGCTTGGGTTTGTTTTATTCCCTCTGAATAGCTTATCTCCTCTAAATAATTAATAATATTTTATACTAAACTTTCCCTGTACAAAATATGTATGGTTTCTGCCCAATTGACAGAACCCCCGCTGATGCACCTGAAGTAGTTCTGCTCCAAAAGCATGGCTGGAGAAGGAGAAGGCGCCGTCTAGGTGACATGACCAGACCCCCCCGAGCCCCAGAAGTTGTGTGAAACAGGAGCCTGCCTCTCTCCCAGGACCTCAGTGTGCGAGGGGGGCCTGAACACTGCCCCTCTGCCATGAGTGTCTGCTACCTGTCCCCTGAGATAGGCATCGCAGGCACCTCTGTCTCTTGCAGTGTGGGCCCTGGGCCAGCAGCTGTGTCACCTGGGGACTAGCTGGAAATGCAGGCTCTTGGGCCCCATCCCAGCTCAGCCAGATCAGAAACTGGATTCTGTGTTGTCACAAGCCCTTCAGGTGGATCTGATGCATGCAAAGGTTTGAGAACCACTGATATGGTGTGAATTAACTTATGTTCTCCAGGATGTAAATGCAAATGGTAATTATACCTTCCTCATGTAATTGATGTGAGGGTTTGATAAAAATAGCACAAAGTAAGAGTACAATAACAGGCTAGAGAGAGAGAAATACAAATATAGGTATATAGATATAGAAACAAGTAAAGATAGGAAATAGAGATAGAGACATATAGATAGATAGAAATAGAGAGAGATATAGAGATAGACAGGGACAGAGACAGAGAGAGAGATGGAGACAGAAACACAGTACAGCGCATCGGGGCTTTGCTCCTCTCTCTTCTCCACACCTTCCTAGAATTTGGAGGACCTGTGGACGTGGTCTTCTGCACACTGTCCCTCCACTGACAGGGGTGCAGGTCTGACCTGACCTTTTCAGATGTGCTGAGCCAGCAAGGAAGGCGAGCCAGAGCTCAGCCTCTCTGGACGCGAGTCGCAGGCCCTGCAGCTCTCCCTGGAGATGCCCGTGGGCCCTTTGCAGGGACAGGCGGAGAACCTTCCTGTTCTTGGCAAGCTGGCAGTGGGGGGGTTGGCCCAGGCTCACTAGTCCTGTCGCCGTCCATGCTGCTGGGTGGGGAGCCAGGAGCTGGTGAGCAGGGACAAAGTCCACCACACTGCCAGGAGGTCTGAAGCCAGCCTGTAGCCGGGCCAGGTTTCCTTCAGTACAAATTGTGTTCCTGCATGTGCTGGAAATCTAGAGCTTCTCCAGAAAGCTGATTTTAGCCTTCCTCACCTCTACTTCCTCCGCTTAAAGTTGGCCTCTCCTGAGGGTCGAAATGGCATTACAGCAACCTAAGGCTTACAGGGACACAAGGACACCCAGCAGGGTAGTTCCCAGCCAGCCTCTGAACTTGCCTGTACTGTGTTTACCTTGTCAGTTGGTTTCCAAATGTTCCGTGCTCAGCCTCAAACACTCTGGCCTCCCTCGGGACCCGACACTCATCTCTGGCCCTCATGGCTGACTTCATCTCATCCAAATTACCAGGCATAACTCAATCCCAGCTGACATGAGACCAGGAAAGACGGCATCAGGCCCAGGGGGAAACTTGGCCTTCTCTGGGAACGGGGCTGCCTCACTGTGTTGATTCTAAATTGAGATCCGCTTGAATGACTTTCTGGTCACCCAGTGAGATTCCAACTCCTAGACATGTCTGGGTTTGCATGAAGCATTTTCACAGGATGAATTAAAACTGTTATCACAGGTGAATATTAGTTTTATCCCATGCCATGCTTCCAACTTACAGATATCCAATTCCTTTTTATGCCTCCAAATTCTTCAAAAGATGCTGGGATTTGGGAGCTCTGTATTCCCAGTGCTGGGCGATTGCTCACTGGCTGGGTTTGATTATGGAGAACTGGAGCCTCAGGTGATGAACGCTCCCCAGACAGAGGCTCTGGGGCTCTTCCTGAAACCAGACGGCCTCTTCCCCTGAGAAATACTGTCATTTGCTTCTTAGAAACTCATGCGCATTCTCTGAGAAGATGTAGTTCAGATTTCCTTATCTCATTCCAGAGTCAAAAGTTACAGTTTTGCAAAGAATAGTTTTTATCCAAATACGTTCTCCTTGTGTTCCTAAGAGCGTGTGATGGTGAGAAGCATGGGGCTTGGCCCCTGAGCAGCTCTGAGCCACCATTCCTCCTGCACCCAGAGCAACAGACATCCCGAGGGCATCTCAGCCCTCTTCCCAGGCTCCCAGCCTTCTCCCAACATGCCCTTCACGGCCCCACCCAGAAAGTAAGGGAAGAGAAATTTCTTAGTCACATGACTAGTGAGCAGTTCCAGTGGCTTAAAGATTGCTAGCTGTGCCGGGCACCCTGCCTAAACTCTGTGCTCCTGTGCAACACGCACACGTTTATCCGGCCTGTCTCCTTAGACAGACTCCGCGGACCGCCGTTCTCTCAGATCCCCTGCCTGGACGTGGCCAGCCGTGCTCATCAGGTGGGTGGGTGAGCCCAGGGCCGGCTTTGCAGACTCAGGCCCTGCTGACCGGGCGAGGATGCTTGCTTCCCTCCCTTCATCCTCTGCTTGGCCATATCCACGTTTCAGCTTTTATAAGAGAACCATGAGGTCAAGGGGCTTGGCATAGGCTGAGCTGTTAATAATAATGGTACTTTTCTTACTTTTGACCATGCCAACTTGGTTATTGCATTCATCTCATTTTGATTATTCAGTAAATGCATTAAATAGCCTGGCATAATACTTGAATAGAACTGAATTTACCAATCACTACCCACCAAAAACATCGTCTTGTTAAAATTTCAATTGCTCTAAAATGGAAATATGAAGCATTATTGTTAATAACACTTTCCTTACTAAAAAGTCCATTCCTTGGACAGCTTTTCCTCTGCCAGGCCCTTAATGTTGATATTTCTAAAGATTTTGCCTCAGGCCTCACATGCTTCCTGGGAAATTATATCCATTGCCAAGGGGCTCCTCTCCCACTTATTTGTATCTTTTGCTCAGAACTTTCTCCTGAGGCCCAGGCTTCAATCCAACTTCCTCCTGGGCATCTAGAGATCCCATAGGCCCCTCAAACTTAACATGTCTAAAGAGACTAATAATTTTCCTCTGCAAATAACACTTCCTTTGAAGTTCCCTCAATCATCCTTTATTGACTCAAGTGCTCAAGCTGGAAACTCTAGAGCCTCCCTCCTCATATACACTGCTAATGGCTCAGATTCAGAACCTCATCATTTCTCACTGCTCTGACCTCCAGTTTTTAAAATCCATCCCTTCAACTGCCACCAAAGTGACCAAACCTGCTTTGCCCTCCCTCAGCCTACGTTCTTGAGTGACCCTCAATCAGCGCTGCCAGTGTTTTCAAACTCAAGCGTGCATAGGAATTACCCAGGCATCTTGTAAATATGTGGGGTCCTAGATCCACCTACAGAGATTCTGATTCAGTAGATGTGGGAGGGAAGTTCAAGAATTAACATTTTTAACAAATATGTCAGACTGCTCTGGTACAGGTGGTCTTCAGGTCACGTGCTGAGAAGCAAGCATCACAGCAGGACAAGCCAGGGCCCTCAGTCTGGTGTCCATGCTCATTGTTCTCTGGCGTGTACTCACCTCCCTAGCCTCACCTACATCTATTCTCCCACTCAGGTCCTAAAAGCCAGCCTTCAGGCCAAGGACCAGGATGGCTTTCAGCTAGGAGCTTGGAAATGCCTGGATTTGGCCTGCTACTCACTTCAATCCTTATTTTACGGAAGAGTAAACAAAGAGATCGGAAGGTCAAATGACATAACCAAGGTCACCCAACTGAGAAGAATTCACACCCAGGCAGTTTAAACCCCACGCCTGCTCCCTTGCCTACGGTTTTCTATATTTAGTTCATAGGTCCGAGTGGATATTAATAAATGAAGCTGTTTGGCTTACACAAGTACTTTTAAATTTCTCAGAGGAAGCCAATGGCAGTCAACAACTATGAACTGCCATGAGGATTTATGATACATAATCAGTGAAGCAGAATAACCCACGAATGTTCTTTCTTGCTATTAGGCTCTGGAATATATGCACATTTCATTACATGACCTTATAAATATTCATCACCATAAAAGGTTTTCACCTATCTGGTTTTAGCTAGATTATAAATTCTCTGAGGTAAAGCAGTGCATACTCCCAATATTTGGAGCCCTAGCAGAGGAAAGCAGTGAAAGTCCAATGTTGCATTTTTAATGAATGAGTCAGGTAATGAACGAGTAATGAAGGGAGCTTGGAAGAGCTTTTTTAGTCAAAAAAATATTTTTCGGTTATTTTCCAAATTGCCTGAGTTGGGAAATTTGAATCTAAAAGATGTTTTAGGGCTTGGTGTTTATTGCTCTTTTGGATGATATTCTAAATACATTTTTCTAACTGCAAAAGAAACGTATCCTCATAGACATGATTCTTTTTGAAAGGGCCGCGTGGGCTGCGTGACCGTGCACGGTCCCTCCCCAGCTGGGCTGGGCTGGGCTGTGAGGAAGCCCACCCAACCACTCCCAGACTTCATCACAGGCACGATTCAGGCCCAGCTGAGGATCTCAAACCTCAGTTCAAGATGGGAAAGCCTGTGAACTGTGTTCCCTAATCCAAGCCCTTGGAAGCACAGGAAGGTCTGGTGGAGTTGGCTGGGTTCAGCATCTCAGTCAGGTGGCTGCTTCTCCACTCAAACTAAGAGAAACAAGGAAGGAGACCGCACGGTGTCGATCCTAACGTGCCCTTGCTTTTTCCTTCAGAGCCACGCTAGGCTTGAGACCAGCTGTGCAAAAGCCATTGAGAAAAGAAGTCAGGTGTGTTCAGGACCAGGCCAGCAATCCCCAAAGTTCCCTCCAAATTCCATCCTTAGGGCTACTGAGAAGGCAGCAGAATTCTCCCGACAGGCCCAGCAGGCACCTGGGTGCAGATGAAGTCCAGGGACCCCTCATTCCTCCCCGATCTCACGGCTCAAGCACGATGTCCTGGCTATTTTGAGTCTCCCTACTTCCTGAGCCGTAGCATTTGTGGGTTCCCTAACTAAGTGTCTGGGTCTTTATGCTAGTTTCCTACAGCTGCTGTAACAAATTACCAAAACCTAAGGGGCTTAAGAAGCCACTACTAGTTGCCTTGCACTTCTCAGGTTCAGAGGTCCTCCACGAGTCTGCCAGCATGGGCGTCTTCCCCCCGGAGGCTCTAGGCAGGCATCCATCTTCTTGCCTCTTCCAGCCGCCATGGGCTCCCGGGCCTTCTTCCAGCAGCGGAGTGGCAATGGCGGGTGGAGTCCTCATGTCACATCGCCTCCTTGGGCACCTCTTCTCTGACTCTCTTCTGCTTCCCCCTTCTACTTCAAGGATCCTTGTGATGACACTGGGCCCACAGACAATCTCTCTAAGATTGACTTCTTTGCAACCTTAATTCCCCTTTGCCAGGTACCCTGACATAGTCACAACCTCCAAGGATATTATTCTTCCAACTACATCGATTCACTAGCCAAATAGCCTGGCCTACTCAATGCCTCCTCCCCTCAGTGTGTGTACACACGCGTGCACGCTGGCACATGTGCGCATGATTCATTCAAATTCCAATCAGTAGCCACTGATTGCCAGAAATGCAAGAACTGTCAGAAAGGCTTTTAACATAAGGGTCAGAAACAATAAACAGATATAAGAAAATTAAGGAAGAAATAGAATGCAGGGGTCGAAAGAAAAATAATAAAAACTCTATTTCAGAGATAGGTCCTGCCTGGGTCCAGTAACACGAATGAAAATATGAAAGAGAAGAATATTCAAAGAACTCTTGGAAATAAAATATAGTGAGGTAAAAAATTTCGGTATAAGGGCTAATTTTTAAATGAGCAAATGTCCCACAAAGTAGAACAAAACGTTACAGATGGACACCAGGAGAGAAAAGATAAGAGAAATTGAAGATCAGTCCAGAAGTTCCTACATCCAAATAACAGGTATTTGGAAAGATAACTGAGAAGAAAATATCAAAGAATGTTTTAAATCCCCAGAACTGAAGACCATATATTTCCTGATGGAAAGGGCCTCTCAGTGCCCAGCATGGCAAGTCAAAGACCTCTGCCAAGACACATCACCATTAAAATGCAGAAAACCAGGGAAAAGGAAGCTGTAGACATTTGAAAGAGGAAAACAATTCACATATAAAGATCAAGAAACAGAATTGCATCACACTTCTCCACAGATTTGTCACAGAAGATGAAAAACAATACCAAAATATAAAGGAAATTGATTTTTAGACTAGAATCCTATAGAAATCTAAACCTTCCAAAGGTGTAACGGTTGGAAAAAAAAGGTATTTTCAGACATACAGAGTCACAAAACTTACTCCCTGGCACCTTCCATCTCAAAGGGGACGTAAAATAAGACAGGAAGATGGGATCCAGGAAATGAGGAACTACCCCAAGAGAGAGGCCCGGGGTGTTCCCAGTGAGCGCAGCAGAGGAGCATGCCTAGAGAACCACCATTCCAGATTCGGGCAGGGGAGGAGGGCCTCCAGGAGAGAGCTGGGTATTCCAAGTCTCCAAAAAGAAACACACACACACACACACACACACACACACACATACACACACACACGGAGATTATCTGATGTGTCGAACCACATTGAGAGGAAATTTACTGTTCCACAGCAGGGACTGAGGATGAACTGGTAAGTACATAGAAGGTATGAGAGGCTGATGAAAAGATCTGTACTGTAACCAGAACAGAGAACATAGATGAGAGTGTGTGTGTGTGTTGTGTGGGCAAGGGTGGGGCGAGGAGGGCACAGTACCTGCAAAGTGGCACCACCTTCACACGCCTTAGTAGGAAGTCAGTACATGAGGTTTAAAGTGGGAAATTCAAGACATAGCACATTATTTAGAAATCAGAAGGTTAATTCCAGAAAAGATACCTGAAGCAGTTGAAAAAGGTTGTCTCTGGGCAGTACAAATTGGGATGTGAAAGGACTGATGTTTTCTTTTATTTGACTTTCAAAACTAATTACTTGCATTATTTTCATTATAGAAAAGTTGTTGGGAGGACTGACAGTTATTATAATAATCATCATAAAAAAATTTGTATCCTAACTTGAAACCTCCAGCTTTATTGACAATTGGATTAATTCTCACCTCCTAAAAGATCCGCCACTTTTCACTTAGATGGTGTGTCTCTCGTTCAGAGCATTTTCCCGTATATCACTTCCTATGGCCCTCAATAGTTCTGAGGTAGTCGTTTTGTACTGTAATTACTATCCCCATTTTATAGATTAGGCAGCAGAGGCCCCAAGAAATGGGGTAACTTAGCAAAGTCACATGGCCCATTTTCTCAAATTTGGTGTGGATTCAGTCACATCTTTACTAGTTATTAACATTACTTATTAATATTAGTTGTTAGTTGGGCCCAGTTAATATTATTAATTAGTAACTGTTATTAACAATTAGCCACACTGTTATTAATAAAAAGCTGTAACCAAAAGCAAAAATTCCTGACACCTAATTCCAGACCATATTCAACTAAACAATGTTTCCTAAAATGCATTCTGAAGAAACAGTCTGTGAATACACATTCTGCAATCCAACACTAGATACCCCTTCTTAGAGACTTTAATGTGCTACAGAGTTGTGTGGACTTAAGTAATTCTGCAGTTAGAAAACCAAACCATCCTATTTAGTCCATTACTTTCCAAACCTTAGGATCATGTGACCTTTGGGGCTGGGGGCTGTGAACACTGCCATCAACCACGCGGTCAGGACACCTGGCCTGGGCGGCCCTGCTGGGGCCAGATTAAGGCCCCCACGAGCAGAGGAGTGGCAGGCAGAACTGGTGGGTTCTAGAAGGCTCTTCCCCAGGAACGACGACTTTACATCATGGATGGCACTGAGTGTCTGGGGCAGCTCCTTTGAACAATGCAAGGTCTCTGCCCACCAGAGACTGCTAAATTAGTGTGTATAGAAACCTATATTTCACAAAAGCTCTGCGGGGGATTCTGAAGTGCAGCCAGGTTTGCAGACTGCTGAAGTTCAGAAACCCTGCCTGGACTCTGTGCGTGATAGAGAAGCCAGACTCTGTTTTATGCCATTTCCTAACAAGAGCAATAAACAGTATGTGAGAATTGGAAACCATGAACTCATCCTTGGAAATCATGTAGTCGTAGAATGAAAGCAGAGCCGCACTGGAGTTCTTCAAGGCTGATGGCATTTTTATACACATCCTATGTGTCACAGTTCAGTCTTGACCTTCTTTTCTCAGGGCCAGACCCAAAAAGTGGCTCCTCATGTCAGCGTCCAGTATTTGCCACCAAGCCACTGTCTTTAAGCTGCTTTTGTAAAAATGGGCGAAAAGAGATGAGGAAGAAAGCAGTGGCTGGTGAATTGCAGCAGGCAGCCTCAGCCCTTTTCCAATAACCAGGACACTTGTAGATAAAAACTGTGCCAACACTGCCATCTGGTGGCATCTTCAAAACAACAGTTTCTATGTAGTAGTTCAGATGGTCCCTTCCTGCAGGGCTGAGTTTAGGCATAAGAACAATGTTTTCTAAAGTTATTATTTACATGGTCCCTTTCTTTCTTAAACATCCTTCATTCAGTAAACCTATTTGAGTACCTGCCCTGCACCAAGCACTCATGGAGCTTACAAAGTAATGAAGAGATAGAGGCAATCATCCATCTGATGAACACGCACAATGTCTGGGTGGTAAGTGCTATTTAGAGAATTAGGAGGGTGTCACGATCTCAATGGAGAGAAGCAGCATCCCATGAGAAGAGCATTCTAGGTACGGAAATGATTGTATAAAGCACCTGAGATAGGGACAAGCCAATGTCTAATTGTGATGGGAGAGGTAGCGAGATGGAGAAAGAGCGAGCGAGCAAGAAATCAGAGTAAAGTCAGAGGGCCAGATCTCATAGGGCAGATCCGGAAAGTATTGATTTGATTTTAACTGCTACTTGGAAGCCTCTGGAGGGGGGAGGTGCCAAGCGGAGGGAGAGGGAAGCAGGGTGCTTCAGGTGGAGGGAGCAGTGTGCTCACCAGGCAGCAGTGCAGGGAGCTCCCAAATGACCCTCACTGGCAAAGAGCAGCAATCCTGAGGGTTTCCACAAATTTCACACAACCTCAGGGTTGGGAGCGACATCGAGGTTTGCTCCAATTACCCACCCAGTGTTTCAATCCTCCTGCAAATATCCTTGCTCAATGGTTATTCACTTCTGATTGCTTCCACGTCAGGTGAGTTGGAACAAGTGTGAGTCTTTTTCTTCTGAGAGCTCTGCACACTCTCAGGGGGTCTGTGCTTGTCACCTCCCTCCCAAGGCTCCTCTCTTTCACTGTATTGTGGCTCACAGGCTAGCTGGGTATGTGGCTGAAGAACTCCAGAGGATTTAGGGTAGGTGATCAGGTACCTTCCTGGACAATAAGGAGGTCTTTGGAGGTCACGTGCTCTAAGATAAGGGACAAAGGTGCCCATCTTTGTAAGGTGGAAATGTCCCAGAAAGCCAAGGACATAACCTTAAAAATAGGAGAGGGATCCTATCCCTAGACTCTCCTGGAATACTCATTTGTTATTGATGAAGCAAAAATTTTTTTTACTTAAGTATAGTTGATATACAATATTATATTGCTTTCAGGTGTACAACATAGTGATTTGACAATTATTTACATTAAATGCTCACAAGTGTAGTTACCATCTGTTAACATACAAAGATATTATGATAGTATTGACTATATTCCCTATACTGTATTTTCACCCCGTGACTAATTTATAATTGGAATTTTGTGTTTCTTTATCCCCTTTCTCTATTTCACCCCCCTCAAAATATTTTCTAAGTCCAACATTGGATGATTTTGCCTAGTCTTAAGGAAGGTCCTCCTACATATTTTAGTTCATTTCTTTAAAGAAAAGTGTCATAATAATCAAAAGACAAGATAGCCTTTGGCACCCTAATCATCAAAAACTCTTGTAGAAAGAGAACCATTTCCCATTTCCCACTATAATCAATGTAAAACATTTGCTAAGTGGCACCGAGTGAGCCACCAAAGGACAAGTCGCCTCTCTATCAGGAGGGGCCAGGCAACAGTGGGTCCTGGAGCACGGCGACTGCTTTCAGAGAGTCCTTGAGGCCTCTGCGGTCTTAAGAGTCCCAGTAACTTTATCCCAGCAGGTGTGGGTAACACTATGTGATGGTTTCCTACGCCTTTAGCTATTCCCTTTAAAACTCAGGTAACTTAAGTAGATCATTCAGGGACTAACTCGTTTACATTTCCTAGATTCTACCATCCCTCAGTACCTAAGTTACCACATACGTTTGTTGGAAACTACCCAAGCCTTCATTTTTCCTTCTCTTCCCAAGTTGCTATAGCCTGGAAGAAAAGGGGTCATTACATCATTTCAGGCCCATAGCCCAAGGTGTTTTGTAGGTGAATGTCAGTGTGGGAAGAGAGTGGACAACTGAGACCATCGTAATTTCTCTCTTCCAAGTAACTGTTTTCACTGCTTTCCAAACAGTTTTGAAAACTGACCCCCTTTAAGATTCTCTGCCTACTTACTAGCAGTGTCTAGGCACTCTGGTAGCTGAATTTGAGGTAACCTAAACCTACTTGCTTTCCTTTTGGGACCATCAGCCAACACCAGGGGCCCAAGTGTGTTTGTAACATTGAAGCCCAGCAAGTGATGTGAGATTCACTTTTGCTCGTGAGGGAAGATGACCTGTTATATTCCGCGATTCACACAGAGGGTCTCTGAACACACGCCTCCCATTGCATTATAAGGATGACAAAGACCCATCTGTTCATTGGTTCAACAAGTATTGATGTGCGTATTAGGCAGTAGCACTGTTTAGGGCACAAGGAGATCATAGTGAACAAGACGAAGTTCTTGTCCTCTGGGAGTTCACATTCTAGAGGAGATAGACATGTCATGCATAACACAGAGTAAGTGGATTGAGAGTAATCAAGAGGTGCTATTTTGGATAGGATGATCAAGGGAGGTCTTTTCTAAGTCTTTGCCATTTAGGCAAAAACAAAGTGAGGGAGCAAGTGGGACATGAGCACTGCAGGGGGACAAAAGCCAGTTGCTGTAAAGGCTGAGATTGAAGTGGATTTGGCACCTTTAGCGAAGGAGGAGGGTCAGTGAGGCTCAAGTGGCAGGGTGGTGGGGGTGGTCGGATGTGACTCGGACAGCATTCATAAGAGCACCCCAGCCGTTTCCCTGGGACTGGAGGAAGATATGCTCTCTCTTTACTTGGAGAAGCTTTTCTCTAATCTCTAATCAGACACTGTGGGTACAGGGCCAACTTCTTGCCACCATGGTGGGACCCCCAAAAGTAACATTTCACCAAGCAACCTGCTTGCCCTACACTGCCCCTCAATTTCTTTTGCCCAAAGAGCTATTCCTTGAGCTTGTCTTAGGGGTTAACCATCTCACTGTCTTCCCACCCTATGCAGTGGCTGTCAGCAATTAATGCCAGGGGAAGAACTGGCCCAAGGAGTGAGCTAAGGGGTGTGGCAGACATTATTAGCACTGCTCCCCATACCCAGCTCAGCCCACCTCCTTCCTGCGTTGAGGCCGTGAAGCTACTTCAAGCTCCTGAGCTGTGAACTGGCTCAGCTTGTATGACTTCTAACTACCTGCGCAAGACCCTCCAGCACTCTCGTTACCAGTGTCCTGGGAGCACATTCCAGATGATGGAGCTAAAGGAGGTGGAGCTGCTTTCGGCCCAGACAGCCACTTGGACCTGCAGCAGACTTAGCTTGAGCAGGAAGTACACCTGTTCTGTGTGTTAAGCTATTGAGATTTTAGTGATGTTATACAGTAAAACATAACCTATCCTGATAGGGAGGACTTGATTTACCCGCAAATTAAGAGCATGGGGTCTTCACCACTGCTGTGTTAGGATATTAACAATCTTTGCAGACCCACTTTGGGCAGGCAGTGTGGCAGAGTGATACTAACTGCAGGCCCTGGAGCCAGAGAGCCTGGGCCTGAATCCCACTTAACTTCAGAGGTGTGGACTCAGGCACATTAGGTCAACTTCCTGGGCCTCAGTTTTATTACCCATAAAGTGGCAGTAAAAGTAATAATGCTACTTCACATAATTGTTAGGAAGACCAAGTCAGCACTAATATGTGTAAAAAAAAAACCAGACTAGCCCATACATGGTAATTGATCAATGAATTGCTAGAACCATGAGTCAATATCAATACGAACACCACACTCTCTACTGGGATAAGCATTTTGATTTAACAGATTTTAAGTCAATAAAAATGTATGTGTTTAAGAATGGAAAGGCCCTTATTGTTTACCATGTTCTACCACTCAGACAGTCAACCATCTGTCTTCAGCATCTTCTGCAAAACACCACGCCTGCTTTGCCCCTGCTATTCGGCAGCAATTCAGTGTGCTGCTTCTGTCCCTGCCTCTGCGTGTGTCAGTAAGCCCACGAGCAGCTAGGGCAGAACAACAAAGTGAAGCCTGCAGAGGGCAGCTGTTAGCAGGGAAGGAATAGCCCACAGAGGTTCACAGGGACCGCTTCCCTGAACAACAGAGCCATCAGTCAGTGGATGAAATGGAGGTAAGACAGCTCTAATGCAGAAGGTTTCCACTGAGTAACAGGTACTTTTAGAAAGCAAAGGCTTTCTTTGCTACCACATCACTCTCCCAAGTTTCACTGTGAGGTTTCATTTTAATCACAAACTTCTCTCTCATCTCTGCTTGTCAAGATTCTCTTCCCGCAACCTTTCAGTTTTTCAGAAAGGTTGACCCAACTGATTAAATTCTTAATCACAAATAAAAACCTTTCCTTTGACTGCTGCAGTCTTGCACCATTTCACAGTAAAAATCCCAGACAGCCTTTACCTCTTCACCTGCCAAGCTTTTAGGAGTATCAGTTACCTGATTTTGTCCTCACAGCAACCCTCAGCAGTAGATACTGTTATTATTCCCATTTTAGAGATGAGAAAGCCAAGGCTTGGTAAGAATTTTAGAAATAGTTTTAGCAGGGCTTAGTAGTGCAGTAAGGGTTTTAGAATTAGCAAGTAGTAGTCAGGATTCAACTGTCCAACTTTAAAGCCTGCTTTTGCTAGGGCATAAGCTTGTGTCCACACTGCCTGGGCCTTGAATTTCAGCTCCATTACAGATTACTAGCTGCATGACGGTGGGTGAGGAGCCTGACCTTTGTGTGCCTTGGCTTCATCTATAAACCAATGGCCTTTAAGGAACAAATGAAACTAAAAAAGTCAAATAAGCTATTAGTTCTTGTAAAAGTTTCGATGAGAGAGGAGGGCACACCACTTGGTTCTGAGTTGTTTTCCACGAATAGTGTCTGAAACACTTGAGTGCCTGAATAGGAAATATGCAGCAAGTACACTTCTAACAAGCCTAAACGTCTCAAACCCCAGACTTAATAACTCTTAAGTATATGACTGGAGTCAGTGGTATTGTCATCAGCATTTTTTAAACCAGTTTTAGAGAATGTTGAACTGTTTTGAATATTGTTTAATTAGTCCTAATCTCTGTATCTTTCTTATAAATAATTGGGCCTGGGCTTAATATTTAAACACTGGGGGCAGAGAAATGAGTGACAAATTTTCTGTTCTAGTATCACTTAAGTGATAGGAAAGGTACAGACGAGGAAAAGTGGTAAACGTAAGTGAACTAGACATGTGTCCCTTTAGAGAAGCCTGTTAAATATGCTGTCTACGTCAGTACCGATCAACCATCTGTACTAGAACCACACGCAGTGGCTGCCAAAAGTCCGATCCCAGACTTACCAAATCTGGTTCTCTGGTGGTTGCTCAAGAAATACTGTTTAACTGGCTCTATGGATTCTACACTTTGGGAACCACTTGCCTAGTTTAAAACATGAGCAATGGCTGCAAAACCTCAGGGCTCTTTTCAAAATGTTTTTGAGGAATGAAAAAAAAAACCCCACTAATTGAATGGCTTGGTAACAGCTGAAGTTGTACATGTACATGACACTGTTTTCTTTCTTCCCACCAGAGTTGTGATGCCAACGTCTCCTATGGACTAAAATTCTCCCATGTTACTTTGCAGTTAGGGGAGATACTTTGCAGTTATTAACATGGAAAATGCCATTGTGTCTAATCACATAGCTTTCTTACAAAATGTCAAATGCAGGAAGAACTGCTTAGTTCTCCCTTCTAAGCATCTAAAACAATAATATCTCACTTTCTGAAACTCAGCTATCCAAGCACTCTGTTAGGAGAAAAGAACAAAATATTCTGAGTAATGAAAAAATAGATGACACCAAGTCAAATCTTTCAGGGCCCCAGCTCAGCATTACTTTTGCTAATCATTTTGATAAGCGTTTTCATTTTGAATGGTAATGCAGAGGAAGAGGAAGGTTTACAGATCAGTTGTAGGCAAGAAATGACAACAGAAAGAAAAGGAGGGTATAGGAAATTAAATAGCAACGTTAGAACATAAAAGGATGGTGGTGGTAAAGCATTTGGTATAGAAGCAAACACTCCTTTTATCTCACTGTGTCCCCGAGGGTATCACTATATTACAGGACAGTAATCCATAGGAATAAATGGTGAGTCTTTAGGTATACTGACAGCAAAGTTTGTGGATTGAAATATATGATGGAAACATTTTGAGTATTTAAAATAAAAATCAAACTTTGCAATTTTAAGAGGTACAGACTCGACTATGGAGAGACATGGCCAACTAAAATGCCTTGCAGGCGGTTGCAGATGCCCAGGGTTTTAGTGTAACAGGGAGCCAGTAACACTTTAAAATGTGCCTGTTCCCAAAGGAACCACAAACAACTAAAATATCAAACACTGTGTATTTGTTGCTGATTCCTCAATGATAAATACACATTTTAAGAGGTAGGTAATATATTTTCATCAGTATGAAGGGAATTTGGTGATGAAATAGCTGGTGTGGAAATGAGTTCCAGAAAATTAAGAAGATGCAGCGGAAGTGCCATACATGTCTTTTCTTTAATCCCATCTGAGCAGTTTCCATGGGAACACATGTTTGGGTCTAGGAGTGTTTATTGAAAGCAGATGTCTATCTTCGCTTACACTCTGGAGTACGTATGCAGGTCTATGAAAGATGGCTGGCTCGCCATGGCCATGCACTACACGGGCACTTTCCCTATTACTGGCAAAAGAGGAAAGGCCCTTTATATTGTAGAATGAAGAATGACTTGTAATTTATGACCCCCAACAGGAAAACTAGGATTTCAATAGCTGAATATTGAAGTGGTTTTTTTTCTTCAAAAAATTCTGGTTGATACTGAAATATTTCTTTTGAGAACTCTGGCACAGGAATGTGCTCTGGAGCCATCAGGCAGCTGGGCTCCTAGCAGTACTTGTCCCACTGACATATTTCGTCTGGTTTGCCATAAGCCAGCTTGCCACCGGTAGATGATTCATTTTGGTCATTTCACTCTGAAGAGTAAACAGGATGTCCAAGGTGCTTTGTGTGAATCTTTAGAAATATGGTTTCTATCCAGAATCCCCTTCTGGAAGATCCTGAGATAAGCAGCCAATTCACTTTCCTGGGAACTGCAAGCTTGGATCAGGCTGCAATGTAGCGCACAGAGTCCTTAGCGCAGCCCAAGGGTAGCAAGTCTGCCTAGGCTTTCCAGGACAGATCAAGAGGGCTCTGCAGTCCTAACCATCTGTAGGCCAAATGTTTTGTGAGGTCCAAACTGTCTGTAAGCCAAAGATACTGTCTGACCTCAGGAAAAGCTGGTCAGATACACACAGGAGACACCAAACCCCTTCCTTCAAATAACTGTGCCTCCTGGTATAATACTCTGTGTCACACAACTACTGATCTTTTGGTCTGAATATCCCCAATTACCCCATCTATTTTGTTATAATTCATATTAGGTTAAAAAAGGAAACACATACACAAAGAAGTCTGTTTTAACCTGAAATAATTTTGTTGATATTTGAATTGCTTTCCATGGGACATTTGCTTTAAGCCACAAGATATCTCCATCTGGATTATCAGTACAAAAATCCCTTCTCTCCCCCCACCCCCAACCAAAACAAACAAACAAAATCCCAAATCCACAACTCAGCTTCAAATAAGTTTTGAAGAAATGAGACTCTAAATATTTACATATGGGTTGAGAAATAAATCACAAAACTATTTACAAAAATACACAAGCTTATATGCATTAACAATTTACACAAGTTCACAAAAATATTAAAACATAAAAACACTATATAAATTAAAGTTAAGAACTCAAAAGCATGTTCTAAGACTTCCTAGGATGCTTCACTCATGCAGGTCATGGCTGAAAAATCAGGTTTGGCTACCTTAGAATCTAAACTGTAAAACAACCATTTTTATTCTCTGAACACTAATAGTACTAATCGGAAAAGTAAAAAAGACCCTCTGTGCACACTGACATTATCTCACACAGTTAATATACTATTCCTGATGTTTCTGTCACACACAGTACTGAAAATCACATGCCTCTAGTCATTTGTCAGTCATTTTCTGACATACCGTCTGCTTTCATTTGTATTTCCTTATACACACTGCTCAGACAATACTTTGCCAAATATCGAATAGGTAGGTGATTGACAGGGCTGGGAACAGGTATATGGACTTCGCAGACTCCTTTTTTAATGAAAGGGGCAAATTTCAAATTTACATCATATGCATCTATTGCTGCCTCAGATGCAGGAACCTACTCATATCCCTACTCACATTAACAGTCCCTCTTCTTTTTTACAGAACTAGTCCTAAAATTTTTCAACCTGACCCTAACTTTCCTAAAAAATCCTTTTCTGTTATAAAAATGTACAGGCCCTATCCTTGGGATCATCCCAGGGACTTGCATGTTTAAAAGGAAACTGAATACAGTAAGCAATAAGGCTCAGATGAAATTTATTGATAAGAACATGGCACCTCTGGGGCTGTTAACAAAGTTTCTGGCCAGACATCCAGGGAATATTAATTTCAGTCAAACCAAACTGTGGCATCAGAATTTTGCCAAAAAATTTGGAGACATGGCTACGAAAATGCCAATAGAATTAAATTATGGGTTTAATGCATAAGGCAGCTCCATTTCCTTGACCATAACACTCCATGTCAAAATTTGAAAGCAATAATACTTAATCACTCTATTTGTGAAGTCACACACAAGTGAACTATGCTGAGGTAACCTGGCTCACAGTGATTTGCCATCCATTGTCTACCCTATGATACTGGAAAAGTTCTTCAAATACTGAATCCAAAGTTAAGGCTGTATCTACGTACATTAAGCAAAACAACTCTAGACGTTACCTAAAGGTTGTGTTTCACAATTATACCAGTCATAATTTGAATCATTATTCTGCATTCAAAATATTGACCTGATATTTCTAAGCCCATAGGACATTACTAAAGTAATTGCTTTGAGGAATTAACCTTAGTATTCAAAAAACAGACATTGGTTTCTGGAGTAAACAATGTGTGTGACAACAAATCCACAACTATTAAAACTGGACAGGACTTTACAGGACTTTTTCAGACACTTCCTTCTGGGTTCTCAGTTACTAAAGCCATTTTTATCTCCTGGTCACACCAGCCCCAGCCCCTCTTTGTAATTTCCATGGTGCTGGTGAGGACTTACAGGGCTTATGTGATCTCAAAAGGGCAATGGGTTGCCTACTTGACAAAAGGATGGTTATGGTAAAAAAAAAAAAAATAAGTGTTGCATATTCACCAAAGATCAACTCCTGAATATAGCACCCAATGCGTCTGTGTGCTCGATGGAAATACCTATCAGGGTTCCTAATATTACAACTATGTACCAGTTGGGTCTGCACTTTTAACATAGAGGCTTAAATTTCCACAGACCTTTTCACATATTAATATTTCAGGATTTCTACCATGATCTTTATTTAATTCCTCTGATCAGTTCTGAAGGAACAAAAGAAAACCTTAGAGTATTTCCACATATAAATAAATGTGTCGTTCTTAAAACTTTATTTCTTTTCCTAATATAAACCCTTAAAATGAAATCACATGACTTTTTGAAATAAAAAAGCTGGCATGAATCCTAATCTTTACACATTTTCACAGCAATAACAGCAGCATGAATTTGGCCTCTTAGGAGATTTCTTCCATTGCTCTAAATAAAAGTTAATCCCAAATTTTAAAAAGCCAGAGCAGCAATCATTCAGTAAATGGAATGAAATTCTGTTGTCTTCTATACACTGACCATTTAAAACATGAATGTATAAAACTCAAGTATTATTAAGAGTTATGGAATGAAATGACAATCTAAACTCGTTTTGTGAATACAGGACTGCCTTGCTAGTCTAGCGTAAGTGGTGGGGCAGGGTGGGAAAATGGAATGGAGTTGAGCTAGACAGGTGTCTGCTCCTACTTTAATCAGGAATGCAACTTTCAAAAGAAAGTCCTGGGTATTAAACATGTTTAACATGTCTACAGAGTTACAGGAACTATACCTGAAATGCTGGTGCAAATGGCAATTACAGTAAGACTGTGATCGCGCAGAGTGACGAACAGTACATTAACTCCTTAGGGCATAAACGGTAATTGCCAAGAATTCCAACTGGTAAAACGGACTGTGCATTAAGTGGTTACAGCAGGGGCTTGCAGTTTACTAGCAGATAATTTACATACTTTAAGTTGAATTTCCAGGAAACTTCTACACTGGTTTAGAAACAAATTAACATGTGAATCTGTAACTGTGACAACTTACATGTGTTTATCTAGTTGAACTATTCTGTTTTTTTTTAATGAAAAGTTGCTTTAGGAAAACAAATTAAGTGAGATGTTTTACTAGGATTATAACTTAACCAAATATAAAAAATACCTAAAGGCAAGGCAACACATTAGAAGTACTGATACCGTTTTCTGGTGCTAACAAAGTTTACTGGCTTCCACATAAGAAATTTCTTTAATTGCAACTTTAAAACATCCCTTCTGCAGTGATATATGCCTCACTGAAGTGTGAAGAACAACTGTGAAAAAATAAGAATGTAAAGAACATGGTTCAGCCTGGGTCTAAATGATCTGACATTTTATAATGACCATTTATTACATGTTCAAAGTCTTAATTCCTTTATTTTTAGTTAAAATATTTGCTAATTTTCTGATGAATTTATCTGAAGGATCGGAAAAGTTTTTCTCCATTCTAATTTAACACCCAAGATCCTTCTAAGACAGTGAGGATGAAGTGAGAAAAACTGGGTGTCCACCTGGTTTAGCTGCATGGCTCCTAGAAAACTAAGTAGGAACAAGGCAGAAAAGGCAAAACGCCCACCAGGACATGGACAGACTGCTCTGAGCTGTGCAACAAATACCAAGAGGGACAAAGCTAAATTCAAAGTCAGTTAAAGGCAGTCCTCAGGCTGTTACAAATTAGCCCTATGTGGCAAGTATGGTCTGTGATAAATTTCTCTACTAGGTTTTCAACACAGTGCTTCACAATCGTTCAGATCTCTTTTAGTGACAAAAATGACAGTTTATAGATGGAAGAGGTGGCAGTGAAGCAGGGAAGAGGAAAGAGATGGTGATTTGTTTTTCTTATTTTTTTAATGTGGTCGAAGTTTTGTAGCTTTTTTTTTTTAATGTTTTTGGTTACTGAAAAAAATAGAACAGTCCACTGTCCAGCAGAGGCTGCTTCATCTCTATTGCTCCCAGGGCTCATTCTGCGTGGATCTGCGTTTCAGGATGCTGCAAGGACAACTCTGTGGGCAGGAAGGCCCCCTGACCCAGAGCTGTAGCATATGTCCTGTTTTGTGGATGGGGAAAGCCAGAGGGCACATATGTCCCCATTCCTCCTCCTCCAAAGCCACCCCGCTGGTGCTGGGGCGGGGAGTGGTAACCCTCCAGGTTATCATACTGGGACACCATAGTCATGCTGCTCTGGCGCTTGCCGTGTGTTTGGTATTGGTACAGCACACTGGGGTCCCTGTCCAGGTTCTGAGTGTGATGGAGTTTCAGGCTATGACTCCTCTCTGGTTTAGGGGGTGGGACTACCGACTGAGTGAGGTGCTCCTCCTCCTTGTAGCAGTCTCTGGAGTGTTTCTCTGGGGCAGGAGGTTGCCTAGCCCGAGGCCTCTCCGGCTCTTTGGAGAGCCTTACCTCTTTGTGGTTCAGTCTTAAAGACTCCTTCCCTGATGTCATGTACTTCCCTCCAGAGTTATGGTAGCCTACTTGCTCAGAAGTGTCTGGAATCCCTTTGGGCCCATAATCTAACTGGCCAGCTCCCTGGGGGTAAGGGGGCCCATTCTTTGATTCACACAATTGCCTATGGCTTGCTTCCTGATGTGTCCTGTGCTCAGGGAGGCTACAACCCATGTCATGAAGCTTCCTGTTCCTGAGGCTACTTTGCTTCTGAGGGAGAGATGGTTTGTCTGACTGTCCATTGCCATATCCTCCATGAAGGTGGGCTCTATCCAGCTCGGGCTCTGGATGCTTCCTATAGAAGCGGTCATCTCCCTCAGGACCGATGGCCTTGGCTGGGTGCCGCCCTTCCTTTCCCTCTGCCACTGCAAGAAGTCCAGTTTTCCCAGGATCTGATTTACTACGTAGGTGGATGACATAGAGTCCTCCCAAGTCGTCTTGCACAGCTGGGGTCATATTATCATACTGGGACATAACAGGCCCTTTCACCTTCTGCCGAGCACGGCTTTCTCTCCGGATGGACTGCATGCGGTATTTTTCCATGTCCTCAAGATCCCATGAGGTGTAAGTGTGCTTTATATCAGTGGCTTGAGGCATGTTGGCTACATTATGGTCATTACCAGAGAAATAGCCAGTCATATTGGCCCGGGGACGTGGAAGCAAACCAGAGTAGCTGTATACAGTCTTCCCTTGCAACCTAGGATTGTAGAAAGCAAAATCGCGATTGGGTGGGCGGTGGAGGGGCCTCAACTGTACTGTGCTATAGGCATCCACATCACACAAGGTCCCGTCGGGACTGTAATAGGAACTGGAACTGGAATATGGGCTGTACCGGTAGTGGACCCGGCCATTCTCAAAGTAAGGCTGAAGCTGAGTTACATGGTAATCTGAGCGGGCCTGCGAGGACTGATATGGCTTATACTGGTACAGGGGTCTTGGGCAGTAGGGTAGTTCATCATCTGGAGGAACTTCCGTCCGTGAAATGGGAACAGAGCGAATCATGGAAGATGGAGGGGCGTGGAGAGACTGAACCCTCCGGATGGTAGGGTATGGCGGAATATCTTCAGGGTAACAACTACTCCTAACAGAGGAACTCAAAGAAGATACATACTCAACCTGGCTGCATGGCTTGGAGTGGTGTCCGGATGCGTTTCTTCCCGGGGCCACGTATGTGTTATAACGAGGACCCACAGAGGCTGGTGGCTCTGATCGGGAACCATACACTTGGTGTTGCTCCAATTTATTGTGATGTGGAGGTACACTCTGGGGACGGTACTGGCAGTTTGGGGTCATACTGAAATGGAAACAGTTTTCTGGACCAAAGGGTTCAGTGGTGACATCAGGTCTAGCGAAGGTAGAGTAAGTGGTTTTCTGAGAAGCATGCTTAGGTTGTGGAACAGGAAGTGGTAAAGGCAAGACTTCATCCACAGAGGCTGAGGACATGGTGAGGAAGGGGCGACAGCTGGAAGTGCTGGCCACCTCTGAGCTGCCAGCATGTATGGCAGTGGCAAGTTTACTCTCCATGGTCCTGGTCGGGGGAACTGGTGCCGTGAAGCCACAGGTGGGGTACACGGGGACAGACTCAGCACGCAGGGGCAGTGGTGGAGCCCTGGCACCCTCCCGCACCTTTTCAGGAAGGCCTGGCTGGAGGGCAGGAGCAGAGGCGGGACACTGAGCAGCTGCACTGCCATCACTGACAAGGACAGGCAAAGGGTCATCCATGGCTCTGGGCTCAGGTGGCCTCTCTGGAGCTGGAACTACTCCTTGAACCTATTGAAAGATGGCAATATTATGAGTTTGTTTTTTATGCTGCCCTCTATGGAATCAAACACTATTAAATCTGTAACACACAAGTTGATGCTATTTGGATAGCAGCTTGAAATTTCTAAGGAATGTGGTCACACTGTAAGGTACAGTAGGCCAACCTGTCCCCACTGCCAGGAATAGAAGGCCTACATTGCTATTTGGTGTAATAGCCATTACCATTCTTTGGAGAGCTGTCCTAGTTTACGATAGGTTTCAAATGCAAGATGAGACTGCCTATGACATAATCTTTATATGCAAACCAAAATAGAGGTTTAGTCAAATTACAGTCAGGCTTAAAAATGTGTACCTAGTCTATCCATCTAGCCTGGTCTCCACACTAAGAGCCTTATGCTTAACACAACGAGTTAATTCAATCTGGAGAGATCTTTGAAGTGACTCACAGCTGTACATGGTGAACAGTTTTAAGCCCCAAAATCTAGGGAAGGCGAATAAAGTGCCTGTCAAAGGCGGCATTCAACTCAATCAGTTACCATCTCTTCCCTCCCTTCTACCCCACTCTGGGCTATGGCAGCAGAGGCCAAACACAATCCCCACAGCAATACTGCAAATATGCTATCCTCGGAAGCAGCTGCCAGAAATAGTATCCTCCCCTAAAGGCTAGATTCTGAAGTCCTTTTAGTTCAAAAAACCGGTGGCACTTTTTTAAAATATAAGAAAATTAGAAAGAAACGTTAGCATTTTGGACATAACATTCTCTCAGCAAAACTGCTTGACTATAGAACAATCTGTTGGCTAATGTTGAGAAAATAACAAAAAGTCCTTTTTTTAAGTGCCTTACAAATTTCAAAATGGCAATCCATAACTATAATCTCTTACATGCCTAAAAAGTCTGCAAGTCACGAATATCTTGAGAATGAAGCAGTTTCATTGTATATATGTGAATCATTAGCAGAGGATGGTTAAATGACTTGCCCAAAGTCACAATGAGTCAGTGATGGAGCTGGAAAAAAAACAAACCCTGACATTTAAAGCCCAGTTTGACTCTAGAGCACCATCTCTTTGTATTACTATGAAGAAACTACCTAGATGCTTTCAGAAGAAAAGGTAGCAGGTATAGCTAAACTACAGTCATTGAGTAACCTGCTCCTTTTCTCAGAGAAAAACCAGCATCTAAGTAAAGCCAGATTCCAACCTGAAACGGGAAATGTTCCACAGAAACCTGACACAGGACTTAACTGACTCAAAGACAACAGCATGCCCTGTTGAAAAGTGACATACCTTTGGAAAAGGTACATTTCATTCTCACCGACTTCCTCCCCTTCTTACCTTGTGGGAATTACTTAGTCCTACACTGGCTGCTGCTTGTACCTGCCCCATGGCAGGGAGCTGGTCTGTTGCTCTCTGGGCAGGAGGTGGGGGGAGGGGACGATTAGTTCTGTGAGTGCGCTGAAGGGTGGAGGCAGCATAATCAGCAGGGGTGGGTTGTTCGAGCACATCCCAGCTGGCTTCCCTGGTGCTAATTTCAGCTGTTACTGGAGCAGTTGTCATGTAAGCCATGATGGCTGTGCTGGTATTCTCTTCAAGGGACCCAGAAGGAGGGTATATTTTGTCCCTCAGCAAACTAGAAGGTGTGGGGAATTTGTCTGCAAGTTCTGAAGGGTGATGGGGCTTGTCCACACTTGCCCCGAGATAAGAAGGAGGCTGATCTTCACTGTGGAAATGAAGTTGAGACTGGTCCTGATCCACAAAGGAGACAGCTGGCATACTGGTCTTCCCAGGCGGGTCTGCAGGGAAACTTATGTGATCACCAGACTTTGAGTCAGTTAAGAGAACGGAAGTGATTCTGGCCCTTTCTGGGTCCCCAGATAAATAGGTTCGATGTGGCTGATTTCCTGGTAAGTCTGACTGGTGGAGCTGCTCCCCAGATTCAGCTGTATTGGAGTGAATATGGCTCCCAGTAGCTGCTGTTTCTAGAATGGGCTGGTCACAGTTCCCAGACATATTGTTCTGGGGGTAGAACTGCTCTGCTGGCCTATCAGTTTGGAAATAGGCTTTATCTAGAGTACCACTAATGAAGGAACTAGGCAGTTTATCTTCAGTTGCAGCCACTGCTACATCTCCACAATCTGAGTGAGCAGCCTGGGCAGTCCCTGGTCTCTTCAATGACTGAGTGGAGGCTTGCTGTGCAGACTCAGCTAATGCTAGCGCCAAAAGGCGGGCAACATTTTTCGGAGGCGGTGGTGGTGGGATAAGAGAGACTGTACTGACAGGAACGGAATCCTGAGGGGGGTCATGGGTAACGGCTCCTGGTGGGAAATTGGGAAAAAAAATGAGAGTGAAAAGGTAACTGTGTTATCCTATACGGAAAGCCAAATACTCCCCATTTGATCACTAAAAAATAGGTGCCTTCCATATTTCAAAATGGCAATCCATTATCTTCTCTATCCCACATGCAAATGCTGTAGAAAACTTAATCTAGTTCAGAAGGAATACTAAAACAAAGAGTGTTTAAAGACTGCAATCTCCTCTTGAATTGCTACAGAGATGGGGGGGGAAAGCAGGTTGCCCATCTGGCTCAGAAATTGCTAGACAACAAGCTTTAAGTGCTTGCAGATTGTTATTAAGAATAGTTTTTACATTTGATGGTATTGGCTGGCTAACTTATAAGGCTATCATATAAATAACTTAATTAGAAGAGAAAACAGAATCAAGAGCTACAAAGTTGTGCAAAAACTATCCATGAACTCTGACTGTCCAAAGAGATAAGGGGACTTTATGAAGGACTAAAGCAGGGCCACTGGCCTTTTGGGGTACTTTTGTTTGATAGGCTTTAATCTATCCATCAGCACCACCCAGAAAAAACATTCTCTGATTAAAGGCTAGCTGTGGAGCAAATTTCACTCTTATAAGGCACAGATGGCATACAGGATTGAAGATCCCTCTTAGCTTAAAGAAAGAATGGAGGAAAACAAATGGTACCTGTCTGAGTCTGTCCAGAAGGTACAGCCTTACTCTCACTGCTTGAGACGGACTGCTCCTCTTTCCCTGGTGATTCTACTTCTGCAGCAGCTACCTGGTCCAGGGGCTGGACTTCAGACTCACATCCTTGTTGGGCCTCTCTCTCATTTGTTTTCATCTTTACTATCTGGGTGGGGGATCTATTTATGACATCACTTTCCTCAACACTTTTGTTCCACGCTGGAGAAGGTACATTCTGAGCTGCTGTATTTGAAACTGTACCAATGACTTCTGATACCCGAATGGGAAGGGTCACTGAGATTGGCTCAGATATGTTCATGGAAGGTGATTTGCTTAATTTCCGTCCAATCTTTGGAGAGAAAGCATAGACGACCTTTTCAGTGAATGAGGATGGCTTAGATGATTTCTCTTCAGTTGGGCTCAAGTCCAGGGTAAAGAATGGACTCAGTTTCTCCTGAAGAGGAGAGACAGGTTCAGAACTTGCAGTGCTTCCTGGAGTCTGAGACTGGCTACCACCTGCATCTGTATCCTTTTTATTGGCACTTGGTTTATCCTTGGAGTATCCTAATGAATCTAAAAAGGAAGCACCACTCTCTAGACATTCTGATTCAGCCTTAGGAGGGCTGCACTGAAATGACATTGGATCAAAATCCAGGCTGGCTACTCCAATGTCTGGTGGACTCAAATCAACATCCTCAGCTGAATGAGGAGACATAAGAGCTGGAATATGGAGCAGCCCTACTTCCTCCTCACTCTCATTGCCATGGGGCAGATTATCATAGGAATTACAGCGGTTCCCCAGCATCTCTCCATTAAAAGAAGCACTCAGTGCATCACTGCTAGATCTGGGTCTTCTGGGTCGGAACAGCTTGGAATCACCTGGTAAAAATGGATAACAGTATCAAAGTATGAATGTCACAGGATACACAATAACACAATGAGTCGCCTATTAATACAGCAGTAACATACCATAGGGTAAGAAAATGTGACTTCTCGTTTTCTTTCTGGTAATTATCTTTTGGGGCGCACAGAAGGAGCTTCTAAACCAAATGTTAAACAACAAACATAGCTGACATAATCAGAGGGAGAATGCAGTATTTGATGGTTTCAGTAAGAAAAAGGACTCACAACTCTCACAGATTCTCTTATTAGTCCAACATTGACTCTTGCTGTGACTTTGGGCAAGTTTTTCATTTCTTCTGGTCTTACTTAATCACTAACCTCACATGACTTGTATGGTAGAATTAATCATTTTAAAAAGTAGTATTTTGGATATGTAACAGCAAAAGGGTTGGTCTGTTTTTTTGGTGGGGGGAAATTCTCATTAACATCCAAATTTCAAAAAAATTGAACATCTCAGTTAAAAAGTCTCTACAATTCCATACAGTATTTATATAGATTCCTTTCAGATACTTAAAAATGATTTCATTTTTTTCTTTAATAATAATAGGCTTTATGTATCTCAGGCAGAGAATCCTCATGAGTGGTGGAGTATTACACAATTTCATGATATTGCTCAACACCTAACTGGTAAAAGACGACTTTATCTCAGCATTCTCTTACAATTATTAGAATTGCCATAGTGAAAATGTGCTATGAAGAGGCAGAAATAGTCTAACATAAATACATTCACTAATGTTGACCACTTATAAAATTGATCCCTAGTAAAATATTACATGCTTAATACTGTGAACAGGGCCTTCTTTAGATCCTGCTGTACAAGACAAACACAAAGAGGATGGCCTATTTGCTATCATGTAGATTTGTCAAAAAAAGCTGTACCTCCTTCCAAGTCAATGTGAAATAATCCAAAAATTAGGATGCAGTTGCAACTATAACCTGACTTCTGCTAACTAGAAGCTAAAGCAAGCTTATTTTCATAATTTTTTAGTTTTATTTTTCAAGTTGCAATCAAACCTTTTTACACTATGTATCCTAAATTTTTGTTCCCTATTTTAAGTAGATTCGCTTTAAGTTGCCTTCTCCTGGTACTAATTAATCCTCTGAAAATGAGGACTGCCTATAATCAATATGATCTATGAAATTTAATGTCAGGTTAAGCCACTTGCAAGAGACTACTACTACAGGTTTGAATATCAAAACTGCTTAATTTTATACTTTGTAACATCCTCTCACTGTGAAATCTAAAGAAATACTGATAACGCCATTTTCCACTGGGACACTAATAAATACAATGGTTAGCTTAAAACACTTCCCCTATTTTTATGTACATTGAATAGCAATTATGTCAAAAGTGAAGAGATTAAAGACTGGTATCATATTAAAACATCAATGGATAAACTAAATAGACACTAGTATTCTTAGGAAATGATAGTCTATAGCCTATTTATTAAGCATAAATTTATAAAATATACTCAATTGTGTTCTTTTAAGAAATACAGAGTAAGATGACTGATGCTTTTAGTCTTACCATCAACTGCATGGAGGGAAGTAAGAGACTCTTCACTTTTGGCAGAACGGAGGGCTCCTTCTGCCCTGCCACCTGGAGAAGCAAAACCAAAGGGACAGTTTTATCCATTATTACACATGCAGTGAAAGGGATAGTGTGTTTCTCCACACATATTCAAACTTCCAAGAGTGATGAGCTGTACGTTTTCACAACCATTTTCAATTTAACATCGTATTATATAATGTGTTGTATTGTTCTCAAATGGTTTCCTAGATGAAAAATCTCTTTTTTAAAGGATTATGAACTTAAGAATAGAGATGAATTTAAAAACTTATTTTTTTTGTATTTCCTAAAGAGCAATATATCTTGAGATGATGCCACACTGGATTTAGTGTGAGCCCTAGATCCAACGAATGGTGTCCTTCTGAAGAAGAGAGAATGCAGAAAGAGAGAGGAGAGGCCATGTGAAGACGGAGGCAGAGACTGGAGGGACGCCGCCACAAGCCAAGGAATGCCAGGGGCCGCCAGGAGCTGGAAGGGGCTAGGAAGGATTCTCCCCTGGATACTCCCCTGGATCCTTTAGAGGTTACACAGTCCTGCTGACACCTGATTTCAGACTTTTAGTCTCCAGAACTGTGAGGAAATAAATTTCTGTTGTTAGAAGCCACCCAATTTGTGGCAATTTGTTACGGCAGTCCTAGGAAACTCACATAAGTATCTTAATTATATGCGCTGAATCTTGTTAAATATCTTCCTCCTCCTTCACCTCTTGGTGGAGCTCAATGCTGCTGACATCTTTTCAAGCCCCTCTCATTATTTCTGGTGCTAGCGTTCGTCTCCTTTGTTCTTTGCCCACCTTTCTGACCATATCTGCTCACTCTCCTTTCATGACAACTCTGCCTTTTCCAGTCATTTAAACACTCTTTTTTCCAGGACTCAGCCCGAACCTGCTTCTCTCACTCGGCAGGCTCTCCCTGGACCATAAAATCTATCTGTAGGGTTTTCACTTTTGGTGTTTGCTAGTGACTTTCAAGTTTATATTTCTAGTTATAGTAAACCCTTTTATTGAACTCCAAATTTCTACTAGTCACTTCTTGGACATATCCAACTCATTGTGTTCAAAATAAAAAGATTATTTTCGTTCCAAACCTGCTACTACTTACAGGGACAATGGCACCACCTTCTCCCTTATCATTTAATCAAAACCAGAAAATTACCTTTGCTCCTTTTTCCTCTCATCCCTCACAACTATCTGGTCACTTAGCCCTGGCCTGTACAACTCTGTTTCCTAATTCACTGTGTAGATTCCAGTCTTATTCTCTCCCCATACATTCATTCCCTTTGCTGCTAACAAATCATCTTTCCTAAACCCAAACCTGATGTTATATCCTGAAGCCATTCAATACCACCCCCCCAAGGAATGCAAGATAAAACCAAAACCCTTTCGCAAGCATACAATACCCCTAATGAGCTGAACCTCTTTTTGTGTCATGCTACTCAGCCAAGCTCTTCGTAGTTCTGTTTCACACCTGAGCACACACTTTGTTCCCATTTGCTGAAATGCCTTTCTCCATCCCTTGTTAATCAGGTGACCCTACTTATCCTTCAAAACCCAAGTCAAAGGTTTTATTTTCTGACCAGAACCTCTCCCCACATGAATTAACAACTACCATAAATATCTTACACAAACCTCTATTTCAATAGTTAACGATTCTGCATGAAATTTATTTTCTTGCTTATGTAATCCCAAGTAAGTCTCTGAAGGCAGGGGCTGTCTTAATTTTCTTTCTATAGGCAGAGGCTGCTATTAAAATACCTAGCACATGCTTAGTATATGACTGCAAATTGAATGGATGATGAATTAAATGAACTGAACGTTATATTTCTAACATTACTTGAGAAGAAAGTATTACTGTCCCTCCAAGATTCAGAAGTTGCTAATATCAGTAGAACATGGGTCTTAAATTATTTTAAAATAGTATTTTCAATGACAGTAATAAATTTATTCAACCCAGTAAGATAAGCTCATCAATGAGTCATCTAGTAAAAAGACAGCTGCTTTGGTTATAAGAGTTATAAACTTGAAAGGCATGCTGAAATGTAGTTTTGGCATTTTTTTTTAATCTGTAAAAATGTAGATTAATACATTTAAACACCACAGCAGTTATTTTTTATTACCAATAATATACAAACTATGTTACAAATACAGTGTGAACTTTTAACAACATCCACAGTATATATAATCTGTACAGTTTTCATTAAAAATTAGGTATACTTCTACATACTAATATGTAATGTATGTATTTGGGGATAAAGAATTGGTAAAAGAAGACAATTCACATGTAGCAACTAGGGACATATTATATTGAAGCATGTGGGAATAATATACTGAGCATGTACCCAGAATAAGAAAAGAGCCACTATGATGGGATAAAAAGTGTGACCCCACCACACAAATGGCTCTCCCAGCACCACTAATGGAAAGGTGTGATGCTACTAACCTTTCAGAGCCATGGCTTTCATCTCTGAAGGCTCACTCTCATTACGCTGCAACTTCCGCTTAGAAACAGATGATGATTTCCCCAAGTTGAAGAAGGAACGCCAGCTGCCCACAGGAGATTTTTTCATTTTATTTTGAGGCCTCCTCCTATGAGACAGATAATAATCAATCTGTATTAAGCTATCCAAAACGCTATTTTCCAAAAGGCTATTTTTACTTATAGAAAAGAACAAAAGGTAGAAAGAACCAAAGAACCTGGAAAGGCACAGCTGAAATGATAAACATCCACCTTCCACACAGCACACTCTATCCAGTGCAGCTACACTGTCCAGCTAATGCACGGAGTAGAAATTAAATGGGTGGGTTTTAATATTAGTACCTAGTTTCGCAAAGATAACTTTTATATAGAATTTCGTATTTAGATCTGACCTCACAATCTGTGAAATAAATGAGAATAAGACATATTTGGGAATAGGAAAAAACATTAAAACTCCAGAAATAAAGTTAAAGAAAATGATTTTAGGTGTTAGTAAAGAGAATCAAGCCAAAAAAAGAAGAAAAGCACTAAGAATATTAACATACATTGAATGCCAGGCACTATGCTAACTGCCTTCTAAGACTAGTAAATGATAGAGACAGGATTGGAATTCAGGCCTATCTATATCCTTCGATTACTACTTTATAAAGAGATTTTTAAGAAAATTATGACGATAAACTTTGACAAGCAGCTGAAGACAAACTCAGAGTGACAAAGTAAAAGAGTATGTCCCAACCTTCTGTTGTCATGACATTTTTAGTCATGGGGAGTGAAAGGAAGTTAGTTTAGAGAGCTATACCAACACATGGAAAGAAAATTCTCAAGTTTTAGTAACTAACCAACCCAGGGAATTGAAAACCTGACATTCAAGTGTAACAAATATCAGAATTAACTTACATACATTAGTCATCCTAATAACTTAGTAAAAAAGATACAGAAACCATGTTTTTAATCATTTCCTTCAAGGAACAGAGAATTTTGGAGCTGGAAGGTTTGATAAAAGACTGATTGCTGGACTCCATCCCCAGAGTTTCTGATTTACTGGGTCTGGGGTGGGGCCCGAGAATCAGCATTTCTAGTAACTTCCAGGTGATTCTGGTTAGGAGAGCACAGTCACTGGTCTGTCTTAAACTTAAAGTGGAACCAGTGTCAAACAAGACACTATCCATTCATTCCTTCCCGAATAAGCCATTCCAACACAGTTTATTTCTAAGCAAATTCCTAGACATGTCACAGAGAGGAAATCACACCCTACGAAGTGGAAGAATATGTTTTTTCCCAGACAACTTTCCCTATCCAATTGTCTTTCATCTTCTTTAAAATGATATCGTAATGCTTTTTGAGAATCATTTGTATCTTTCCCTACAAGTATCATCCACAGTCAAATGAACAGGTTTTTCTGGCCTGTACCAGCATCAATGAAGTAACACAAAAATACAAAAGGAAAAGGAAATGAAAAAAAACATAGCCAGGAAAATCATAGTTTTTAAAGAAGATTTAATGAATTTTACCTTTCCAGTGGGAACTCGATTATGGTATGAAATTTTCCCTGAAGTGCAGCAGGTCCTTCTCCCACTTCAATATATTTGTTTTCAGTCACAAGTGGAGAAGTGGCCTGAGCCTGTGTCCGTGCCTGGGCTTCCTCCAGCGTCAGCAGCTTGGTAGATGGAGAGGAAATCAGCAGGGACTTGGGTCGTGATAGAGAAGCTTTGGAAAGAAAGAAAAGCAATGAAGAGAGGCAAACTTGTTGACATGGGGGAAAAATATAAAAATATGCGAGTGCATGTATATCAGTCTGTTTACTGGTCTACCCATCTATTTACCTATCTGTGTTTAAATTTTCTTCACTAGGTTTTTTAAATGGCAAAAATTAGAGGGCTTTATAATAAGTGAGGAATAGAAGGTAACATATCAGTTTAACAGTGGTGTACATGTGTTAAAATATAAAAATTTAAATTTTTGAGAAGAGATTCAAGATGGTGGTGTGAGAGGTGAGATGGAGAGCTCCTCCCAAAACCACAAACAGTACAAAACTATAGTTAATAAATACAACTAACCTTCAGACAGCAACAAGAAAGAAGGCTGAACCAGACTGCATACAGACCTCATGAACAGAGCAGACCTCAAGAAACAGGGTAAGGTACGAAAGCCTTAATCTGGCGGGACCCAAACCCTTCCTCTACCCAAGCTCACTAGTGGGAGGAAGAGAAATGGAGTGCGGGAGAGGATGAAGGCCTGGGACTGCTGGACACCTAGCCCTGGACATCTGCTTTTGGGTAGAATCCTATATTGTGTGCTGCCCTGGGCATTGGGGCGCTCGGACAGGTGGAGTGCTTGCAAAATTGACATTCTGGCCGTTTGTGGAGGATGGGATCCACACCCGGCCGCTCTGTGTCAGAGGAAAGGCAGGGAGTCTGAGAGGCTTCCTAGCAGCGAGAGGGCTGCTGAAGGAGCGGGGTTGGCACGGAGCTTACTGTGCAGGAGAATGGAGAGCTGGACAAGGTTGCCTGGGCACCGTCTGCCCAGCTGGTAGGGAACTTTGAGGAGCTTCAGGTGCTCCATCCCCCTGACTGCTTACTCAGCTCCAAGGCCCCTCACTGTGACACACAGTCTGCCTAGCCTTCGTACTGGCCTGCAGGCACCTGCTTGCAAACCCACAGTCACTGCGCAGGCATCAGGCCAGACAGGAGGAGGCCCCACCTACAACACCTAGAGACGCAAAGCACAGATTACCCATGTATGCTTGGACCTCTGCCTCTGACACTGGAGACAGGCACTGCAGATGGGAAGCAGGGAACAGATCTTTCCTCCCCCCAGGCACCAGCTCTGCTCCCCTATGTCCCCCAACCTCACCCTAGGAGCTGAGCAGTTCCAGAGACTGGAGTTTATGCACACCAGTGGGCACCACACAGAAATATGAAACATCAAAAGAATATGGTTCAGACCAAAATCTCACAAATCCCAGAAAGAGGATTACATGAAACCGAACTCACAAATCTTCCAGAAATAGAGTTCAAAATAAAAATTATAAACATGCTTATGGAGGTACAGAAAAATATTCAAGACCTCAGGAACGAATTTAAGATGGAGATTTAATCATTAAGAAATACCTTATCTGAAATGAAACATACAATGGAGGGATTTAAAAGTAGATTAGATGTAGAAGAGACGGTAAATGGAATAGAAATTAGAGAAGAGGAATACAAAGAAGCTGAGGCACAGAAAGAAAAAAGGATCTTTAAGAATGAAAGAATATTGAGAGAATTGTGCGACTAATCCAAACGCAACAATATTCGCATTATAGGGGTACCAGAAGAAGAAGAGAGGGAAAAAGGGATAGAAAGTGTCATTGAGGAGGTAATTGTTGAAAACTTCCCCAATCTGGGGAAAGAGACAGTCTCTCAGGCCATGGAGGTACACAGATCTCCCAACACAAGGGACCCAAGGAAGACAACATCAAGACATATAATAATTAAAATGTCAAAGATGAAGGATAAAGACAGACTTTTAAAAGCAGCTAGAGAGAGAAAAAAGATCACATACAAAGGAAAACCCATTAGGGTAGCATCAGACTTCTCAACAGAAACCTTACAGGCCAGAAGAGAGAGGCATGATATATTTAATGCAATGAAGCAGAAGGGCTTTGAACCAAGAATACTCTACCTGGCAAGGTTATTTAAATTTGAAGGAGGGATTAAACAATTTTCAGATAAGCAAAAGCTGAGAGAATTTACCTCCCACAAAACAGCTCTACAGTGCATTTTGGAGGGACTCCTATAGATGGAAGTATTCCTAAGGCTAAACAGATGTCATTCAAGGGAAGACAAAGAGTACAGGACATGATTCATAACATACAAAGAATGGAGGAGGAGGAAAAAGGAGGAAAAAAAAAAAGAACCTTTAGGTTGAGATTGTAATAGTATACAAAATAAGTTAAATTAGACTGTTAGATAGTAAGGGACTTGCCCTTGAACCTTTGGTAACCACAAATCTAAAGCCTGCAATGGCAATAAGTACGTACCTACTGATAATCACCCTAAATACATATGGTCTGAATGCACCAATCAAAAGACATAGAGTTACTGAATGGATAAAAAAACAAGACCCATCTATATGCTGCCTACAGGAGACTCATTTCAAACCCAAAGACATACACAGACTGAAAGTAAAGGGATGGAAAAAGATATTTCATGCAACTAATAGGGAGCGAAAAGCAGGAGTTGCAGTACTTGTATCAGACAAAATAGACTTCAAAACAAAGTCACAAGAGACAAAGAAGGACATTACATAATGATAAAAGGGTCAGTCCAACAAGAGGATATAACTACTATAAATATCTATGCACAGGATCACTTACATATGTGAAACAAATACTAACAGAATTAAAGGGGGAAATAGAATGCAATGCATTCACTTTAGGAGACTTCAACACACCACTTATTACTACAAAGGACAGATCAACCAGACAAAATCAGTAAAGAGACAGAGGCACTGAACAACATATTAGAACAGGTGGACCTAACAGACATCTACAGAACACTCCATCCAAAAGCAACAGGATACACATTCTTCTCAAGTGCACCTGGAACATTTTCAAGAATTGATCATATATTAAGCCACAAAAAGAACCTCAGTAAATTCAAAAAGATTGAAATTGTACCAACCAGCTTCTGAGATCACAAAGGTATGAAATTAGAAATAAATTACACAAAGAAAATGAAAAAGCCCACAAACACATGGAGGCTTAATAACATGCTCCTAAATAATCAATGGATCAATGATGAAATAAAAACAGAGATCAAGCAATATATGGAGACAAATGACAACAATAATTCAACACCACAAAATCTGTGGGATGCAGCGAAGGCTGTGATAAGAGGGAAATATATTGCAATACAGGCTTACCTCAGGAAAGAAGAACAATCCCAAATGAACAGTCTAAACTCACAATTAATGAAAGTAGAAAAGGAAGAACAGATGAGTTCCAAAGTCAACAGAAGGAGCGACATAATAAAGATTAAAGCAGAAATAAATAAAATTGAGAAGAATAAAATAGAAAGAATCAATGAAAGCAGGAGCTGGTTCTTTGAGAAAATAAACAAAATAGATAAACCCCTAGCCAGACTTATCAAGAAAAAGAGAGAGTCTACACACATAAATAGAATCAGAAATGAGAAAGGAATAATCACTACAGATGCCACAGAAATACAAAGAATTATGAGAGAATACTATGAAACATTATATGCTAACAAACTGGATAACCTAGAAGAAATGGACAACTTTCTAGAAAAATACAACCTTCCAAGGCTCACCCAGGAAGAAACAGAAAATATGAATAGACCAATTACCAGCAAAAAAATTGAATGGGCAATCAAAAAACTACCTAAGAACAAAATACCAGGACCAGATGGGTTTCATGGCTGAATTTTATCAAGCATTTAGTGAAGACCTAATACCCATTGTCATTAAAGTTTTCCAAAAAGTAGAAGAGGAGGGAATACTCCCAAAGTCATTCTACGAGGCCAACATCATTTTAATACCAAAACCAGGCAAAGAGACCACAAAAAAAGAAAATTACAGACCAATATCCCTGATGAACATAGATGCAAAAATACTCAACAAAATATTGGCAAACCAAATTCAAAAATACATCAAAAAGATCATCCATCATGATCAAGTGGGATTCATCTCAGTGATGCAAGGATGGTACAACATTCGAAAATCCATCAACATCATCCACCACATCAACAAAAAGAAGGACAAGAACCACATGATCATCTCCACAGATGCTGAAAAAACATTTGACAAAATTCAACATCATTCATGATAGAAACTCTAAACAAAATGGATATAGAGGGCAAATACCTCAACATCATAAAGGCCATATATGACAAACCCACAGCCAACATTATACTTAACAGCGAGAAGCTGAAAGTTTTTCCTTTAAGATCGGGAACAAGACAAGCATGCCCACTCGTCCCACTTTTATTCAACATAGTTCTGGAGGTCCTACCCACGGCAATCAGACAACACAAAGAAATAAAAGGCATTCAGACCGGCAAGGAAGAACTCAAACTGTCCTTGTTTTCAGATGACATGATAGTGTACATAAAAAACCCTAAAGAATCCACTCCAAAACTATGAGATCTAATATCTGAATCCAGCAAAGTTGCGGGATACAAAATTAGTACACAGAAGTCTGCTGCATTCTTATACACTAACGATGAACTAGCAGAAAGAGAAATCAGGAAAACAATTCCATTCACAATTGCATCAAAAAGAATAAAATACCTAGGAATAAACCTAACCAAGGATGTGAAAGACCTATACTCTGAAACTACAAGACACTCCTAAGAGAAATTAAAGAGGACACTAACAGATGGAAATGCATACCATGCTCTTGGCTAGGAAGAATTAATATTGTCAAAATGGCCATCCTGCCTAAAGCAATCTACAGATTCAATGCAATACCTATCAAAATACCTACAGGATTCTTCAGTGAACTAGAGCAAATAGTTCTAAAATTCATATGGAACCACAAAAGACCCTGAATAGCCAAAGCAATCCTGAGAAGGAAGAATAAAGCAGGGGGAATTACACTCCCTGACTTCAAGCTCTACTACAAAGCTACAGTAATCAAGACAATTTGATACTGGCACAAGAACAGACCGATAGACCAGTGTAACAGAATAGAGAGCCCAGGTATAAATTCAAGCATATATGATCAATTAATATATGATAAAGGAGCCATGAATATACAATGGGGAAATGACAGCCTCTTCAACAGCTGGTGTTGGCAAAACTAGACAGCTACATGTAAGAGAATGAAACTGGATTATTGTCTAACCCCATACACAAAAGTAAACTCAAAATGGATCAAAGACCTTAATGTAAGTCATGAAACCATAAAACTCCTAGAAAAAAATATAGCAAAAATCTCTTGGATATAAACATAAGCAACTTCTTCATGAACATATCTCCGTGGGCAAGGGAAACAAAAGCAAAAATGAATGAATCAGACTATATTGAACTAAAAAGCTTCTGTACAGCAAGGGATATCATCAGTAGAACAAAAAGACTTCCTACAGTATGGGAGAATATATTCATAAATGACATATCCAATAAGGGGTTGACATCCAAATTATATAAATAGCTCACGCACCTCAACAAACAAAAAGCAAATAAGCCAATTGAAAAATGGGCAGAGGAACTGAACTGACACTTCTCCAAAGAAGAAATTCAGATGGCCAACAGGCACGTGAAAAGATGCTCCACCTCACTAGTCATCAGAGAAATGCAAATTAAAACCACAATGAGATATCACCTCACACCAGTTAGAATGGCCACCATCCAAAAGACAAACAACAACAAATGTTGGCGAGGATGTGGAGAAAAGTGAACCCTCCTACACTGCCGGTAGGAATGTAAATTAGTACAACTACTGTCGAAAGCAGTATGGAGGTTCCTCAAAAAACTCAAAATAGAAATACCATTTGACTCAGCAATTCCACTCCTAGGAATTTACCCTAAGAATGCAGCAGCCCAGTTTGAAAAAGATATATGCACCCCTATGTTTATCGCAGCACTATTTACAACAGCCAAGAAATGGAAGCAACCTAAGTGTCCATTAGTAGATGAATGGATAAAGAGGATGTGGTATATATACACATGGAATATTATTCAGCCATAAGAAGAAAACAAATCCTACCATTTGCAACAATATGGATGGAGCTAGAGGGTATTATGCTCAGTGAAATAAGCCAGGAGGAGAAAGACAAGTACCAGATGATTTCACTCATATGTGGAGTATAAGAACAAAGAAAAAACTGAAGGAACACAACAGCAGCAGACTTACAGAACCCAAGAATAGACTAACAGTTACCAAAGGGAAAGGGACTGGGGAAGATGGGTGGGAAGGGAGGGAATAAGGGGGAAAAGGGCTATTACAATTAGCACACATAATGTAGCGAGTGTGAGGGTGGGGTGGGGGGATACGGGGAAGGCAGTATAACACACAGAAGACAAGTAGTGATTCTATAACATCCTTCTACGCTGATGGACAGTGACTGCAATGGGGTATGTGGTGCGGACTTGATAATAGGGGGAGTCTAGTAACCATAATGTTGCTCATGTAATTGTATATTAATAACAGCAAAAAAAATTAAAATTTTTGTATGTATGTATGTGTGTGTGTGTGTGTGTGTGTATACATATTTTTTAATATAATTTTTTAAATTCCTTATATAATTTAACTATTTTCTTTCTGAAGAGACACTAGGCAAAGCCTGGTATCACTCAGATATTTGTCGTTCTAGAAGGAATTTTTCTCTTGCTACTCCATATTACAGCTTTACAAAGATCAATAATAGGTTAACACCATACGTTTTTTAGTATGTCATGAATTTAGATCACAATAGTCTAATAAGTAGTCATTAAGCACACATAAAGCAACTGTTAAACTGTGCATTTTGGGAAACAAGACATAAATTAGCTGCTTTCTGCAAAGACAGATTTACTAAATTCAGAGAAGAAATGCAATTTTCCATTATTTTATAAGTTGAGATACATGTTCCTGGTGGCAAACAAAACCCACTGGAGCCATACCTGCCCCCTCCTGAATAACCGCACTGATTTTCCCACTGAAGAGGACATCTACATGATTGAGGATGAATTCAACCACCACAGACTGAATTCTCACTTCCATGAAGGCTGCGGTTCCACTGAAGCAGGCAGATTCTATTTGTTTTGATCTGTGGGTAAACATTAGCATCAGAGAGTCCTGACAATAGCACTCTTAAAGGGCACTGGATTTTTTTAATGGGTAAATCACAGACAAAGCAGAGGAAGAAATCACACCTTTACAGTGCCTTGGCCAAACCCCAATTGCCTCTTTTAGGGAGATACTCGTAAAAATAACAGATTAGTTTTACTTTCAGAAAGTGTCCTTAAGGAACACTGATGAATTAGATGTTTATTTAAGATGACTGGTTCTACTTAAAGTCCTGAGTCAAATGAGACTTACCTCAGTAGGTTTGGAGCCCAAACGATTGCTAGGTTTTTTGCATGCATGTTTGTGATGGAGCAGTAGTCGGCTAGAAGAGACAAGTGTCTCATTAGGAACTCCAGTGTTCTGAAAATGAAAGGCAACATATTAAGAAAAAGAAACCTAATGCAGCAGTATAGAGCAAAAAAAGCTCCACTCATTATTTTGTAAGTCAGTGGAAAAATTGGAAAGAACATACAAACCCCAGCAAATTTTTGCTGCCTATTAGGTTTGAATATCATTATTACTACAGAACTGTTGGAAGAATATTATGAATTCTATATTCCATATATAATAATTATATCTATTATATACTAAGAAAAAAATGTCTAACACAGATGCAGTAAGACAAAGTTTCTGACAGAACCAGCTCAGATAAAACAGCTTTAGTTTTAAAAAAATCTTTAGTATTTCCTCCTGTCAGACATCTAGTTTCAAAGACACCAGCCAAGTAAGTGCTCCACAAAAGCTAGTTTCTAGACAAATAATAATTGTGCAGTCATGCTATTCTACTTGCAGCAGACACGTTAGTAGGAAATGATTTAAATTTCCATCTATAAAAGAAAACAACAATGTTTCACAAGCCTAAAAAGAGTTAAAGAAAAAGTCCAGTAGGTACCAAGAGGAGAATATTTGAGCAAATTATGTGCTTTTTGGAATAGGAAGCATACTCCAAGTCCTGGCTTATTGTATACATTCTAGGTTTCCCTTATTTAAACAATTACATAAATTTATATATTTCTTTTATATTGATGTATATCTATCTATCTGTCTATCCATCCATCCATCTACATAGAGACATACTAAACAGGGGAAAGTATTTTTGGAAATAAAGCATGATCAGCTTAAATACAAATTCAATCAGATAAAACACACAGAAGTATTACAATATCAGCTACCACACCTCTCTAAGTGTCCCTACCTAAGGGTATAGGGATTCAAACTATTAAAGATAATGAATAGGAAACAGATGTTTAAGCCTATTATTTGAAACAATAATGAAAGTTAAACTGTGGTAAACATATGAGCTTCAGAGACTCAAGTGAGCCAAACATGCATTTGAGAAGAAAAGTAAGACAACAGCTGGTGGCTGTTGCTGAGGCTTCGACAGGACTTCGCCTGGTCCTCACAGCAGCCCTAGCAGACATGGGTCATCACCCCACTTTATGGAGGAGAAAGCCAAGGTTTTCCTAGGTTACACAGGCTGGGCTGGGATTCGAATCAAGGTCAGCATGGCTGCACAGTCTCTGCTCATTCAGCAGCGTCTAACTATAGCTGCTCTATCTACAGCAAAAATGGTGATTCTCTGTCCCTCCTGAACATAGTTAATAAGGAAAGACAGAGTGAGTCTGGCCTAGAGATAATGTGGAGGTGGGAAGTTTGAGAAATGTGCACAAAACAAGTAAAAATTTTATTACTGGAAGTGAGGAAGTAGATGAAGGGAAAGATTAAAATTCTTCAGAATTTATTTTATGAGATGCAAATTAAAATAACCAAAGATAACATTTTATCCACATATCTAATTGTAAAGATGTTTTTAAAAGCTAATGGAGAATTTTAGAGTGCCATGAAATGAGCATTTTCATATTCAGCAAAGTGCAAATTGCAAAAACACTCAATGAAATACGATTTGGAAATAATTGCATGTTGGGAAGAAAATTTTAGTTATCTTTTGATTTCCAAGAATTACACTGTCAGGTCTTTATTCGAACAAATAATCAAGGTTCCCAAAAAGATTCATGTAAATGGATGACTTCATAGTAATACTCAAAATTAGTAGGGGGAGAACCACCAAACATAGATTAAATAGGCAAATTAGGGGTAAGGTTAAATAGCATATGGTCCATTCACCTTAGATAACATTATGAAAAATCATGTTTTCAAGAACATTTAAGGAATTAGGAAGTGTGATATACAATGATAAATAAATCCAAATGTATGGAAAAATGGAAGTTTAAATAGTAAGAACTCCAAGGAAATTAAAAAACTTAGAAACCCTAAGGAAAAAACTTGTACACAGCCACTGATTTTCTTCTTGTGGCTGTTATTTTACACGTGGCTTACCTGTAATGTGGAGGGGGCAGCTGCTGAATGACATCATGAATTTTTATCAGCCTTTCTTCATCTGTTGCTGCTGAAACAGCATCCTGTAACAATCATCATGAGAAATAGAGTAGTAGGCTTTGTTGGTAAAAAAGAAAGTCCTTCCTTTACAATTCAGTTTTCACTCATATTAATTCAATCGAATCTTTGATGCTAAACAATGAGGGAATACAATACAATATCAAGGAAATAAACACTGATTCCATGCTATATGGACAATGAAATCTCTTAAAAGATAATTTTTAAAACCGTATGGTAATCAGTATTAAGAGTGATAAGATTAGTGGCTCAAAGGCAGAAACTAAAAGAATGAAAATGTGAACACAGTGAAGACTATGGACTAGCTAGCAATAACTTTTTTATTTTCTTTAAAGGAGGCATTTTAGTGATAGAACTCTTTCTTGCATGAGCAAACCAATCTTTACACATTTTTAACAAAACCACAGCAACACTCTAAACAAAACTTGATTAAAAAGTGACTTGTACTCACAGAAAACTTCTCATACAGCTGGTAGGTGAGCAGAGGGTTTGGGAGCTCTCGGAAATACAGCTTGCAGAGGGAACCCACAGAATGAATGTCTTGAACGTATGGTTCTTTTGTCAGGTCAGGGACATGTTCAGAGTCAAATTCATGGCTAACAAAGACAGAAGAGAGACAAAACAAATTATTTTATTGCAAGAAAAGCAAATATCTAACTTTAAAACTGAAAGAAAAAACCCAGAATGTTAGCCCCTACCTCGGTGAGTTGCTTTTTTTTTCAAATGATTATATTTCCTCTAAGTTAAATTTGGACTTCAGTAGTAGATGCCTCATCATAAAACAAGTGTTTTTCTACACAAAAATTAAGGCATACCTCTTATATCATAATGGACAACAATCTCTATAATGCATATGAATGAGTAGCTCCTAACATATAGATCTAAAAACAGGACTCCTAATTCCTAATGGCTTGAATATCCAATATTTTGGCAATTCTGGAAACTAGGGTTGAATGGAAGATGTCTATGAACAACTATGTGTAGAAATTCCTCAGATACAAGTACAGTTCAGGAATGTCTTACTGAAGAGGGATGAGGAAGCTAGAATAATGTAAAGCAATTCCCAGCCAACATTAAATTTTAATAGATAGTAAAATTTGTAGCATTAAAGTGAGTGAAATAAACCTTGTGCTCAGAATACTAAGGCAGATTAAGCTTACTCTCTAGGAGGCTAATTCATATTAATCTACAGGCATAAAACCACTTATCAACCTAGAGTATTAGTCTATGTGGGCAACCTGATAGGAGATATGCTACATCTGAACTAAAAGCTGAAACTGTCTTTAGTACAAGAATCAATTTAAATATTTTCCTAACATGTATTCCAGAAAACAGAAATGAGTTTTGTAGTCAACTAGAGTATTAAAATCTGTATAGGAAAATGGCAATAAAGGTAATCCTTTTACTACCATAAAGGTAATAAAGGATAATAACATATTAAGAATAGACTAGAATCTAAGAGATCAAGCAAAAATAAAATTGCTGTTGCTGGTATAAAGGATACCACTATTTTTGTCTCTGAGAAGATAATGGGAAAGGACGTAGAATATGCATATTTGAGCATATACCACAGAACTAGGGTCAAGAGAGTTAAAAAGTTTTACTTGCAACAATTTTAATTAAGAATAATAATTCTATTATAATGCAAATTTCCATCTCATGGTTGTCACTGGTTCAAATTCAATTTGCTAAAATCAAATATTGTGAAGAGACAAAATACGAATATTGAAGAGGTAAAGAGGACAGGGGTTTCTGACACTATAAATGAAGAAATGGCATTTTGGAAAATATATGCACAGAATAATAAGGATATTACTTCCTATTTTGTTTAAAACATCTTACTGAACACTATGATCATCAATATGACTTAATTCTGAAATAGTTTCATTTTAATGACTTACAACAGGAATGAAAAAGAAAATGCCATATAAGGTTCTTACCGCAGTCTCTGGATATTGGAGGCAACGCCAGAGAGACGATATATCCCATCCACAATGCCATATCTCTCAATGAATGCTGTACAACTCTGAAGAACCTGGGGCACTAAAGAGAATTTTTAAAGACATGTGTTAAACTGGGAATATTCAGTGGAAACAAAGTCACCAAGAAATGAGAATGTTTTAGTTTTCATAAGATAAAATTTTTAAATTAAAATTATAAGAGACAGAGCTTAATCTACTACAAAAAATGAGGGTGTATTTACTTAATTTCACATCTAAACTGGATAATCTGGTCCCTGAATAATCAAGACTTGACTGTCTCATTATATTTAGGTAAGTGAAAAAGATACACATTATTAGGATAGTCTATGATCTTCTGCAGCAGACTCATTTAAATCATGTTGCAACAGTAAGGTGAACTGTTTAGTCCTAATATCATACCAGATTAAAAAATAAAAAAACTGTTCAGCTAAATTTCATACATAATAAATGGACATACAATGTTGAATGCTTATCTCAATGTGATAATTACCTATAAATGCTGCAAATTTTCACATTTAAACAGACTCTTTTATGTTTTCATAGTTAATGCTAATTCTAATTTTATCAATAAACAAAACACCAACATAATGTAAAGGCCAAACCAATGTCAAGTAGATGCCTGTCTTTACATTAAAATTACTGACATTTTGACTTAATATTATTATAAAGGGCACTCTAACAATTAGCAGAAAGAAAAGGGTATTCTCCCTGGTTACCTTACTAAATATTTGACATAAATGGACAGCTATTCTGGGCCTACAGTCTAAAGAAGAATCTTAATGCATATGATAAAAATTTTTATAACAAAAATTTACAATAGCTGAAATTTGAGTTTCTTTGCAATGAAGACTGCTGAGTTTACAGGCTTGGTAACTATGTTCATCTGATAGTAAAAATCCCTGGAAACAGGTGCGTGGAAGAACATCATTTGATCTGTAAATAAGTATACTAAGGATGAAGCATTCTGAGTGGCAAATGAAACAGTTACGATATTTTGCTATGTTAACTTTACTTAATGTATTTCACTTATACTATATATATCATTCCTTTATTATTATAACAGATTTTCCTCCCTTTTGTTGTCTTTCCTGCATTCTTTTATGTTCCGTCAGAATCTGTTAAAACTTAAACTCCTTAGCTTTCAATAATTTTTTTTAAAAAGCAGTTATATTATTGAGCATGTTATATGTTCCAGGCTACATGCTTTACAATGGGTACCTCTCACTTAATTCTCACAGAAACTCTATGGGAAAAGTTCTGTCATTATCCTTATCTTACAGAAAGGAAAGTGAGTCTTAACAAGATGAAGTTTTACCCATGGGCAATTAGGAAACGAATGACAGAAATGAGATTCTAACTCAAGCAGTCCAAGTACAGAGTCAATTTTTAACTACAGCGATATACTGCCTAGAATATAAGGTGCCTCACAATTTGCACTTATTTTATTGTTGCCGTATTTCCATATTTCACAACTCTGGGCCAAGTAAACCCTCATCTTTTGACACACAAACCAGCCATTCTATAAGGCCCTCAATTTCCTCTATGCAGACTCTCTCTACCACCATCTTCTTAAAGAAAACTCTTGGCTTGGATATTGGAGGCACTCTGCCTGTGCTCTATAAATGTAACAACAAAGTTTGGATGATGGTATAGCTGTTCACATGTTTACTGAGTATTTTAAGCCCACTGTTGAGACTACTGTTCAGAGAAAAAGGTTCCTTTCAAAATATTACTGCTCATTGACAATGCATCTGGTCACCCAAGAGCTCTAATGAAGATGGACAATGAGATTCAGGTTGGTTTTATGCCTGCTAACAAATCAACCATTCTGCAGTCCCTGGATCAGGCAGTCATTTTAACTTCAAGGCTTCCTATTGAAGAACTGCCTTTTGTAAGGCTATAGCTGCCATAGATTGTGATTCCTCTGATGGATCTGGGCAAAGTAAATTGAAAGCCTCCTGAAAAGGATTCTCCATTCTCGATGTTATTGACAACAGTCAGAATTCATGGGAAAAAGTCAAATATCAACATTTACAGCTGTCTGGAAGAAGTTGATTCCAACCCTCATCGATAACTTGGGGAGTTCAAGACTGAGGTGAGGAAGTAACTGCAGATGTGGTGGAAATAGCAGGAGAACTAGAAATGTAAATGGAGCCTAAAGATGTGACTGAATATGCTGCAATCTCATGATAAAACTTTAAGAGATGAGGAGCTGCTTCTTAGGGATGAGCAAAGAAAGTGGTTTCTTGAGATAGGATTTACTCTTGATGAAGATGCTATGAAGACTATTGAAATGACAACAAAGGATTTAGAATATTACATAAACTTCATTGATAAAGCAGTGGTAAGGTTTGAGAGGATTGGCATAAATTTTGAAAGAAGTTCTACTGTGCATAAAATGCTCTCAAACAGCATTGCATGCTCCAGAGAAATTGCTCATGAAAGGAAAGGTCAAAGTTGACATGACAAACATCACCGTTGTCTTATTTTAAGGAATCGCCATAGCCACTACCTTCAGCAACAACCACCCTGATCAGCCCAGCTGCCATCAACACTGAGAGAAGACGCTCCACTAGCAAAAAGAAGATGATATGTTGAAAGCTCAGAGGATGGCTGGAATTCTTTAGCAATATTGTTTAATTAAGGTATGAACATTGGAATTTTTTTTGACATGTGCTATTGCACAGTTAACAGGCCATAGTATATTGTAAATATAACTTTAATATGCACTGGGAAACAAAAAAATTCATTTGACTTACTGACTCACTTTACTGAGATGCTTGGTCTATCATAGTTCGTCTGGAACCAAACCTGCACTATCTCTGTGATATACCCTCATGTTACTTGCATTATTATTTATTTGTTTATACAACTACTACCCCTTCACAGTCAAGCTTTAAAAGGGCAAAACAATGCTTCATTCATTTTTGTATATTTAAAATCCAGGAGCACTGTCCTCACACAACATGCAAAATTAGCAAATGAATTGATTCACAGGTGCCCTGAGAGCCAGACAATGTAATATGACCAAGTCCGTAGAGTAGGAGTCTTAGTTTTCATATGCAACTGCATTCATTATGCTTTCTACCTCTAAAAATGTTCAAGAATTATATTAATGAGAGAGGGAATAAGTTTATGTGGGGGAGATGAAATGTAGGCAGTGTTTCAGGGTACTTTCTGTCATTGACTATGGTATTATAAGCAATCACTATGCCAAAAATTATATGCAACATGTAAAGGATATTTATGAGCTTGAGTCCTAGCTCTAATACTGAGATTAATCAATGATAACCTCAGTGTGCTAGGTTTCTATCCTGCAAAATAGAGGCAGAATAAAAACTCTGAGGGCTAGAAAAATTCTTTCACCTACTTCAAAGAAAATATATTTAAAGATTATGGGAATAATTAACAATTATTTAAAGAAAGGAATACAAGCTTTAATTTTTTTAAAAAAGACACACACTTACAATGTATGCTGCAAATTAGCATGCTAACTCACCCAGGGACACAAAAGATCTGCCTTGGAAGGAATCCCCTGAGAGCACAAGGTTTCATTTCTGTATTATCAGGCTCTCCTAGCATGCATTATAGAATTCTCATAAAAATAAGCTACTACCCATTAAAAAGTACAGATAACTTTCTTGGGACTCTTAAAACTATGCAATACTAGATTCACACCTGATTATGTTTTCCCAAACAAGCAGGTAAACTCTGAAAATATGGCGAATTAGATGTCTTCACCAGATAATATGGCTAGGCTTCTACAGTTAATATTTGATGTAAAACAGCTGAATTGTTTCTTACATTTATGTTCCCTAAGTATAAGGACAATGTCCACAAAACAATCACACAATGGGCTTCACAAGTAAAATGATGTAACTGAACATTACTATTACTTAGAATTTTAAGAGAGACAAATGAGACATATAATTAGAATAGGTAGCAACATGAAAGAGAAAGCATAAACTTTCATTTTGAAGAAAAAAGGCAGAAACTGCTGAACAGTGTCAGAAGAGAAAAAGAAAAAAGATCTGGTTTCTTCTCTATTATATAAGAAGGCACTATGAGAACCCAATATATTATTAGAAGAAATCCTAATTTAGAAAAGGCATCTTACTAGCCATCTTTCTCTCTGAAACCATCTAACAAACCAGTCAAGTGCACATTAAATAATGACCCAGTCAAAACATAACATTAGAAACCTCCAAAATGGTTCTTCCAAAAGGTTACAGGACTTTAACGTTATTTCCCCAGTCTAATCCACTTTTAACACACTTTTGATCCACTTAATATTTTTAGTATTTTATAGCATCATATAACAACAGATTAAGAGGTAATAAATGTTTAAATTAAAATTGATGACCCTTATGATTAGAATAATGGCTAAAATAAGCAGATAAGTATGACCAGAACTGGTCCCTGAGTTTTCTTGACAGTATTAGTTTCACTTCTGCTCTTCTGTCTTCATCTATTCTCTCATTCATTTACTCACTCATTAATCAATAATTTATTATATCCCTTCTTTATGGCAGGTATCATGCAAGCATTCTGTAATGCAGAAGAAAAAGTCAAGTTTCATTCTCAAGGAGGTGGCTTCCTGGCTAGAAGTACATTGGTACAGTGTTACTTATTCAAATATCTGTCATGATCTTTGGTTAGGAAAATATAATTACCTAAAGGGTTAATTTCAAAGGTTATTTGGGCCTTCTTTTTTCCTGCTCTGATTATAAAATCCCTATATGTTTACAACAGCATTTTTTTTTAAGCCTCTTCTTGCTGAAAGGGCCAAATAACCTCAAGCACAGAAATACATTCAGGCAATAGTTTCCTCACCTTGAGTTTTTAAATGTTATATATTTTATACCTAATACACTTTTACCTAGTTTTCTACAAAGTTCTCCTTTTTTAATAAAACAATCTCATTTTATGGAAATTCAGTTTCAAATATGTGCAGCAATGAAAACAAGTCCTATGAAAAAATGAATGACACCTGAAAACTGTGCCACTAGAATAGATTTTATCATAGGGAAAGCATGAACACTGTAGTTTTAAACCTGTTTTTTCTTTTTCAGGAAGAAATGATATGTTGGCATCTGTCCTCTCTTATCATACTTACTAATCATGGAAGACACCCAAAACTTCTAAGTATAACTAAAACTTGCTGAATTGATGTTTGAAGCTCATGAGCATGGCAAGACAAACTGGAAAACACTCCCTCACATTAATGATCACATCCAGGCAAGGTTGAACAAAATGATACAGATGAATACAAAAAGAAAAAGAGATACAATGAGAAAAAAGAGACTAAGCTAACAAAAATATTTTGACTTTGTAACTAAGGATATCCATATAAATGACAAACTAGTCTGACCTATTTATCGCAAAAAATGTTCTTCAGGGCAGATTTTTTTAAAAATCAGCTCTACAGATAACTGTGATATAATCTTTAATTAACTCAAGTATAATCATTGTGGTTTTTTGGTAGCTGAAATACTGTAAGATCACCCTGAGTGAATCCTGGCACCAGGGATCACAAATAGAATAATAAAAAAAAAATCAGGCTCCTACATGATTTCTTACAATACTTTGTATGGATGAAACAAGTCAGGTTTATCACCTGCTCCAAAAGGGAGGTGCTCAAAAGTTTAGAAAGTGTAATAAGATAATCTCTCTATGAAGTTGATTATTCACTAGGAATATAATTCAGAGAATAAGTCACTTAGCAAGACATTATTTTTGTGCTTCCTTCTTAAAAAAAAAGTGGTGCAAAATCTATTTTTAAAAGAGTAAGAGCACTGTTTTAAAGCACACACAAAGTAAAACTGAACAAACATGAATAAGAATGATTATACTAATTATACAATTCCTTCTATCTAGTTGTCCATGTTCATGTTTCATCACACCTCACAGTTATGTATGTATTATATATCTTTCTTCCTCATGATTATTCTAATTGTTTTCACTTAGACTATAAATTGTTATATATATAATAAATTTAATTCTATTTGTTTTAATTTAGACTTTGAAATAGTCTCTGTCCACACACACACACATACACGCAGTGTCACTGTACAGACTACACACAGTATATATGAAGTCTCAAAATCTTAAAAAACTTTAATTCCTCATTCATTTCTTAAAATCAGAGACAAACTAATAAATTATTTTATTATTAAAGGCCATTCTAATCTGAGGATGCTATTACTGCTCTTTGATTTCAAAACAGAATCATTTCATATTGCAATTTCTATGAGCTTAAAATGTTAACCTTTTACATATTTGGAATTTTCAGTGTCATAAAGTTGAGAATTAATTTTTTCAACATTGCTATTTCATTATCTCAACATTTTTTTAATAAGTACCCTTCCTCAAATCTGGTTTTAAAACCATACTTTATCACAGTAGATTCTTATCTGTAGTAATGGCTACTTCTAAACATTCCACGCTGCTTCATTCACTAAGAGCATTCTTTTTTAAATATTGTTTTAATATCTGGTAAAGTTAGAAATCTCCTATGCAATCACTGATATTTTTCTCCCACAGTGCTCTTTGATATTATCATTGGCTTATTTTCCTGTATGTATTTTGACTACCTGAAAATAATTCCTCGGGTTTTTTGTCTATTTGTTTTTTGCTTTATTAGTAACTGCACTAAATTAATATTAGTTTTGGGATAACACCTGATTAAAATATTTTTTTGTCTTCTCCCTCAAGAAACATGGTTTGCATTGAATTTATAAGTATATTTATATTTATATATAAGTATATATATATATATTTATATTATAAGTATATTGGTATTCTTTAAGCAATAAGTAAGGCCTTAATTTGAACTTCATATTTATTGGTATTTATACTAGGTTTCACTAGTCATCTTTTTAAAAAGTAAAATGTGTACTTCCCATCAGGATTCGGAACTTTATAAATCACCTATTTCTGGTACTTATCAACATCATAGGTAGATACTTCTTTAATAGTCTAGCATCTATACAGGAGATGGCAGAGGAAAGTGTTATTTTAAAAATTCAAAGGAAAACTCCATTTTCCCTTGATTCCTATCCATTCATCCCTTCCATCCATTCATCTAACTACTGAATTCTTGAGTCAGAATGTAATTTATAGAGAAAGGAATTTAAATTTTTACCTATGAAACTTTGGAGACTGGTTTTGGTATTTGGTCAAAACTATGACTTCTTTTTCAAAAGATATATTAAATGACTATTTTAGGATAAAATAAGAGAGAGAAAATTAAAGAAGCTTTTTGGATAGATATAAAAATTCTTACTCTTCCTAAACAGATATAAGCATCTCTGATGCCAACACACACTGTGAGACCTCTATTCTCAGCTGTCCCAGGACTAAGAAGAGAAGCTGAGAAAGTCCAATAGCTGCTGCGGAATTTAAATGGAATAGACATTGCCTAATCCACTTTATAATTGATTATAGAAAATCAATACGGAGAGATCAGAAACTGAAATTATGAGATTATAAATATTTTACCTTCAAAACCAGAATTCAGAAGGTGCTCCCCCAGGTCACAACCAAACACCCTCTCTTTCAAGATCCCCCGCTGCTTCAGCTTCTGTTTTGTTGGACGAGACTTCATGAATGTGCGTAAGAAAGTAATGAGCTTGCCGTGTTTTTTAGACACTAAAAAAATAATAAAGAGGAAATACCTTAGTTGTGGAAAGAGACTAAATTTTTATGTAGTGTGAAAAGAAATGGATATCTCAACAGGCTGACAGCTAGATAATCTATTACAATTACACTTTAGATTCTGTAGGAAATTTTCAAGAGAAGTTTAGGAAACAGTTACTTTATAAATAAAATCATAATTTTGTACTTTCTTCTTACCAGCTTGCGTTCTTGATGAGATCATGAGCAAATTTAAGTATTGTAATCTATGACCTTTAAAACAAGCTTGGTAAACCAGCCATCTTCCCAAAGCATACTTAAGGATGCTACAGGAATATGACTGGGACCTGAGTTTTACTCTAATATATTGCTTTGCAGACCTTAATAGTAAGTAAGACTTGAAATAGTGTACATGTGGTTTGCATTTCTAGTCAGTTTCTAAAATATCTTGCTTGGTGGTTAGAAAGTTTCACAATATCTGTAATCTGGAAAGTAAAACTGAAAACAGAAACAACTCAGAGGACAATATCCCATGATATAAAATGCACTGTCAAACTAATGACTACATAACTACAAAACACACATAAAAAAACATTATTAAATCTTCTATTAACATTCTTCTATAGAACATTAAATATATCACCTTAAATCCCTTGTAGGTCAAGGCAAGAGATAAGAAAATTAATATATAGTAAAATATTTCTACTAATTGATATATTAGAAAGACAACAGAAGAGCAAACAAATCCCTAGAAAAATGGCTTCCGCTGAGAAGTGCAGCCTACAGGAAAAATTACTCTAAAAGTCAACATACAACAGAAAGTACAAGCTCAGAGATTAGCTGCAGATGGAAGACTAATAAGCTTCATTACCTCAATCCTATTCAGTTTGCAGAAGATTACTAGGAGTCTTACTGAATCCTACTAGATATAGATTCTTGAACGGATCCAAATCTTAAATCTCCTGAATAAATGTAGTCTCCTGAAGGAATTCTGTACACTGAGTGTAACCGGTGGCCTAGAAGGACCACAAGATGGCCTTGGATGCATTACTCCAGACCACAGCAAACATTTGCCATCCATTTCTTTTCATTTTATAGGAAACACTATTTATAAACATAAGCATGTATTCTCTATGAACTGTGTGAGGGTAATCAACCATAACTGGGCTGCCCATAACTGAGAGGTCATGAGACTTTCAATGCTAAAACCAAAGAAGTTCTGGGCAAACTCAGACAAAGCAGTCATCCTAGGCTTATGCAGGTTAAATGGGAAATTTATTTTTTTCTCTATCAATTATTTAAAATTTACTTAGATTCACCAATATAATTTTGATGCTCTCTCTGCTGACATACTCTGAAACTGGGTAAATTAAAACCTCGCTTGTAACTGAGTTACTTTGCCGTAAAATTAAAACATGAGTTCTCTTACCTGCTAGTGAGACACTGTAGCACACTTGGGTAACTTCAGAAGTATGTTACACATATCCATAATATTAAAATGATTGAACTATATTAAAAGTTAGTGGACTTGTGTGAGTTTTATTCTCCCCTAGTTGATGGCAGATTGTGTTGTGAATCTTTGTTAAGAGTGGCCATCAAGTAGCTTCTGTTCATTTTCAAACATTTTCTACATGAACTTTAATCTTGACAAGATTTACCAAAAAATACAAATGAGCTTAGTTTGCAATCATTTAACATATTTATAACATTGTATTTGTATATGAATTTATAGATGTATGTAATACATATTTTTATATATTGACATTATATTTTTATATTTGGAAGAAATTCAATTTCTGTAATATTCAGTATTTCTACCTAGACACAGCATGTCATCATTTTTCTAAATCTTTTTTATCAGTAAAGTTTTCTAATTTTTTTTATGAAAGGACACATTCCACATATCTATTAAGAATTTTGCTTGGTATTTTACATTGTAGAAAAATAGTTTTATTGTAGAATAATACTTTCCTTCAATTATGGTTTTAACTGGTAATTACTTGTATGCTAGAAAATGATTTTGTTTTGCATAGCTCAAATCTGGTCATTTACTAAACTGTCAACAATTTTAGGACTTCAGTTGGTCCTTTGGGATTTTGTAGTTATATAAATGTGTCAAAGCAAAATGGTAATTCTATCCTTTTTCTAATCTAATTTCTATCCTTATTGTGATAGGAATAATTTCGGACTTCTGTTTCAGATTTTAATAATTGACCACAACTTCTAACATACATGTTAATAGTAGGCATTCATATTTTGATGCTGAATTTGATGAAAGTATCTGTTGAATTTGACAACTGCATGTGATGTATATGAGAAAACATTCTTTTAATCTCAGATTTCCAAAAATGTTTCAAAAGAATGAGAATGGAGTTTTAACTATTCGGCAACAAATATGTAAATGCCTGCTATATCTCAGGAACTGTTCTAAGTCCTTGGACTACAGAACAGAACAAGCTCGATGTCACAGAATTTACTAAGAAAACAGACAATGAACAACTAAATTATAATACCAATATAGCCAGCACTTATTTCACACATACTACCAGCAACTGTGCAAGTGTTTGTATTCATTAATAACCATTCATTTCTCACAGAGCCCTAGAAGGGAAATACTATTATTATCCCCATTTTTAGATGAAGTAACTCAAGCACAGTATGCTAAGATCACATAACCAGGATCAAACTCAGGTAGCCTGGCTGTAAACCTAAGCTCTCACCCACTATATAATGATGCCTAAATTAAGACAAGTAACTTCAGATTGCTTTTAACTACTAGTAAGGAAATAAACAGAGTGAAGTAATAGTGACGAACAGAAGGAAACTACATTGGGAAGGGTGTCGGAGATGTTGTAAGGAGGTCACATCTGAGTTGGAAGATGTAAGTGTTGTGAGCAAGGATGACAGTGGCATGAAATGAGGCTGAAGGGGTGTGCAAAGGCCCGATACTACAGACCATAATGTAGAGTTAGGATTGTATGCAATGAGAACACATTGAACAACATTTAAGAAAGATTACTTTAAAAAATAACCTAATGTGTATTAGAAACCCAAACGTGTTAATAGGGAATAAGTTGAATTAACAATGATATATATGAACAGAGGATTAGTGTTCAGCTTTTTTTTTTTGAGGAGGAAGATCCTGCTGATACAGAGTAATCTCCAGACTATATTAAGTCAAAAGGGAAGACACAAAATAGTATATTTAGCATAAGAAAGATGGGGAATACATACATTACACACACATAAATTCACACACAGATGTATGTACGCAAGAGCTTATTTTTGCAGCGAAACACTGTAATGGTAAGCAAAAAATTAATAAAAAAGGGTAAAAAAAAGTGGGTGGAGAGCCAGGGGGCACAGAAAATGAAACTGCTCTGAATATATAGCTTCTTTTTATATATTTTCACTTTTGAAGTATGTTAATGTTCAAAAATAAATTTAGAACATTAAAAAAGCAAATCCTAATACTGAATATAACCTGAAAGAATATATGTAATATACCAAACTGGTAACAATACCAACAGAGAGAAAATATTTTAAATGACTTGTAAGCAGTAAACAGTAAACATGTTTAATGGGATTAATTCTAGGGACAAAAACCCCCTAAAAAGTGTAATATTTGACTTCATTCAACGGTTTTACTAATGGTAATAATATTGGGAGTGCAATTCTGAAACAATTTTATACATAATATGGGACAAAGCAAATAAACATTGTAATGTTATTAGGAACCGAGGTGTTTTCAGTGTCAGAGAAAAGAGATACACTAATAAAATCAAAGAAGAAAAAAAAACTGTAATATTAAATTTTAGTTGGAAATCTGAACATGAATTCAAAATTAAAATACCTGCATGTTTCCCCTAAGTTTTAGCCATTGAATTAACCAGAGTGACATTTCAGTTGCAGCCAATACCTTTGGTCTTAGATCTGGATTTGTAAATATCACTATTTAATAAAATAAACCACAACTCCTTGGAGAATTCCTTTTTGCATTTGATAATAGGGAAAGCACAAGATGAGACTAGGGAACTTTGTTGGGACAGAAAGCAAGGGAAACAACCACACCCCTTAGGAGCTATGCCAAAAGGACTGATTTAAACAGACTTCCACTGACCAGCTTTAGGACATCAAGATTCCAACATTGAAAGAATGTATGTAAGTTATTGTAAAACATCAATAGAAGTCCAGGAGTCCATAGCAACACTCTCCAGAAGAAAGGAAGGAAGGAAGTGACAATTTTCAGCACAAATGGAGGTAGAACATTAAACAACTACACGAGTATGCTGTATTGAATTGGGCTCCGCACTAGCAAAGAAAAAAAAAAGATTTATTCCTTTACATCAATTAACAGTATCACATTTGGAATTATTGATTGGAGTTAATTATATATTAACCAGGAAAAATACAGGTCCACAATTCAATTACTGTCTAGAAATAGATTTATAATTATGATCTTTCAAATTCCCATACACAGTAAAATCACATTAGTCAAAGGGCAGCCTGCATAGAACTGGACTTCCCAGGATACTAGGTAGCTTTGGCCCTGCTTTTGGTGTGCCAAGTTTGGCTCAAGAACAAGGAAATATGGCTATCTTTTCCTGTTAGGATAAAGACTGTTCATTTTTATTTTTCCAAAATGATGACGTAAGACTCGGTTAAGTAAGAGCTGTACTATGACACAAAACTGAGTCCAGTGGAGAGTGTCATTACCAATTCTATGCTCCCATTTGGCACTTGAAGGTCTAGGAAACTGTGCTGGTATATGTGAACCTGGCTTCTACTCTGTGTGGCCAAGCACCTAGCTTGTTTCCTTTCCAAAACACATCACTAAATGACTCAGGAACTTTAAATTTGTAATGAGAATGGAGGGGTGGGTGTGGTCTCTTCCTGTCAATCTGTACCCCAATCTGTGAACCTGAAAAAACTAATGTTCAGAATGATGGCTATATGTATATTCTTAAATGATTTTTAAGTCTTCAAAGGAAGACTAAACTATGCTCTACACAGTCTTAGTGTTGCTGTTACTGTTGTCATTATAACTGGCATTTTTAATCCACTATAGGAGAGATTGTTGTGGTGAACATTTCTGGCACACACAGTTAAATAATTTTCTTTCAAGAAACATAAATTTCATTGCATTGAAAATATGAACTGATAAAAATACTCAACTTAGTTATACTCAAATTTGAACATCTAACACTTCCAAATATAAATGTCTCTTCATATTAATTTTTTCTTCACTTTATACTTTATTCCCATTTCTTAGACATAAAAAATAGCCCAAAGGAGTTTATTTTGGAATGCTTATTCTGTCCCCCACCCATTGCCTTATAACAAACTGGTAAACTAGGTACTAAGTCTACCTTTTGAGGAAAAGAATAGAATACTGTCAATTACATCAGAAGACTTCCAATGAGGAAGGTAGAGTGTGGACTTGCTTTGCTTATAAACTCATTTCAACAGAGGAACCTTGGACTGCAGTGCTTGGGTATTAAGGTTAAGGTCCACCAAATACACTGGATTAAAGAAATGAAATAGTAACAGTGGCATTTCCACAGATAAAAAACAGCAAAGATAAAACACAGAACAATACTTAAACAAAAACCAATCATATCATTTTATATTCAAATTTCCTGTTCTAGAGTTAAAATGCACTATGTGCCACAATGCTAACTTCTTCCATATTTTTCAGACATGACAGATTTTTTATCTGCAATCTTTTTCAAACCTGAGACAAACCCAACAAGACCAGTCTTTCCGGTAGCTAAAAGCTTTAGCAGTATGACATACAAGTTATTATCTCCAAGGTAAATCTTTATGATACCAATAACCAGTTTATACACTAAAAACACAGTGAACCTTGACATGGAGGTGGGGCACTGGGTGTTTCTAATTACACAAGTATATTGCTCCAGCAAAACCAAAGAATTCTTACTTTTTCATAATACGTGACCTAAACTGGAGTTCTCTAAACTAGGTCAGAAATCTTCTAGACTGATTTGAGGGAAGTCTAGGCTTGGATTAATTTCTCAGGAAATTAAATGAAAGGAAGATGATTTGTGCCAGATAATGGTCTCAGCATTAGGCTTATTTGATTGTATCATCAAGTTTGAATATCTTTAATAAATTCAGAAAGTCTAGCAGACAAAATGAGAGGGTAAAGGAGGAATACATAATACCTGAGGAGATTGTTAAACCCAATTAAACTTCAGGTACAATAAAGTATGAGTGTAATGTGTAGCATGTCCAGTGGATTTTCACAAGTATACACAATATCCTTCTGTGGCTCCAAAGTTTTCAAACACAGATTAGATGACCATTTGGTAGAAACAAAGAGGAACAGAAATCTAGGCAACTGTACTAAATGATATTTAAAGGTCCTGTAACTTAGCAAATTCTAAGTCTCTGTTGCATACTTTGAAATATTTTAAGTAAATATGAAAATATTTGAATTTCAATATGAAATTCCATAAACATGCTTTTATTTAAGGTGTAACAATATATCATACCAATAAACATGGAGAAAGGATTTTGCTCTAAGCAGTGTTAAATTAACTTTTTCTTACTTTTTTATTATAAATATGGATTAATAAGTTCTAAAAATTTTGTGCTCTTCAAAATAGTATCTAAAAACTAAATTTTAGAAAAGAAAGAGAAAAACTCCTGAGCCAGAAAGCTTATCATACTGTGCTTAATTTTAACGTGATTACTATTTAATAGGTTACTGGCCTGAAGCTTGCTTAGCTTCATATAGAAGTATTAGAGCCCAGTGTAGGTATACTAACTTTAAAAAATTACACATTTTGATTATATAGAAAAGTTTAATAATATGACAAATATCCATGTATCCAAAATTTTCAAATCTTAACATTTAGCCATATTATTTCCTCAGTATTATTTTCCCTTTTTTTTAATTAAAAAAAAGTACTATAGATACAAGTGAATCCCCCTTTAACCACCCCCATCCTATTCTCCTACAGAGAACTTTTATCCTGAATTTAGCATTTATCATTTCCATGCATGTTGCTATAGTTTAACTACACATGTAGCCATAAAAATACATATATTATCATTTTGCATGTTTTTTACTTTGCAAAAATGGAATCATACTATACCAAACCTTCTCCAAAATTATTTGAGAATATGTAACTGTGGCTCAGTATATTCATTTTAGCTACATTACAGTATTCCTTTATAATATATACCATAACTTACATTTACAATTTCTGTTGACTGTCAGAGAATTTCCAAGTTTTTGTTATTATAATAAATATTGCACTGAGCAATCTCATATGCATCTCCCTGGCACCAGTGAGAGAACTTCTTTGGCACTCATGTTTAGGAGCAGGATTGCTGGTTGTAGAGTATGTTACTTTTCAACCATACTTTAACTTTGCTAATAGTCTCTAAAATTATTTACCAATATACACTCCTACAGGATGTATTTGTATTTTGGGGTTTCCATTCTTCATCTCTTGGCCCTATTTAGTTTTGTCAGACTTCTTCATTTTTGCCAATCTGCTTAGCATGAAATTTTATTCCACTTCAATATGCATTTCTGTGCTTGCTATACAGGTTCAGCATTATTTATTGGCCACTCCATTTTCCTCTTTAAGTAACTGTTATACCCTTTGCCCATTTTACTATTTGGCTGTCTTTTTCTTACTGATAGGCAAGAATTTTGTAATCTGAAAATGAATCCTTTGTCAGTTATACATGTTGCAGACATCTTCGAGTCTGGGGCTTATCTTTTATTGTACAAATCTTTAAAAGTCTTTATGCATGGTTTCTCTCTCTCCTGATCTGAAGTCATAAGTCATAAACATATTGTTCTATTTCTCCTAAACATTTTTTTCCTAAAAATTTTTCACTCTTCTTAAATTTTTAGTTAACCTTGAACTTTTTCGTATGCTTAGGGTATTTTTAAGAAATCATCATATTGTTTTTTTCCATATCTACAATCAATTATTTCATCACCTTTTATTGAATAATCCTTTCTCCAATGATCTGTAAGATAGATTCTTATATGAAAAATGCATATAGTGTATGAGGAACCTATTTCTGAGTTCTCTCAATTCTATCATCTATCACTCTATCAATACCCAGAACTTTATAAGTCTTAATATCTAGAAAAGTGAGCCCCTCCACTTATTCTTACTCCTCAAAATTGCCCTTATATTTTTAGTCCTTTATGCTTCCATATGAATTTTAGAATCAGCCTGTCATATTGTAGGAGGAAAAAAAACTTTTAGGAATACAACTGAAACTACACTGAATACATTCTGGAAGAGAATTAACCTTTTTATGATATTGAACCTTGCCATTCATTAACACTGTACATATCTCTACTTAAGATTCTTTTAAGTCTTCAATAATTTTTTCTAATCTTTCTCCATAAAGGTCTTATGTAATTTTGTTATAGCTGTTCTTAGCAACTTTATGATTTTTGTTGCAATTGTAAATGGTATTCTTTTCTAAATTATATTTTCTAATCATTTATTACTGGTGTATAGAAATGCAGTTTGCACAGTATGTCAGACTGCCAGGGCTCCTGTGATTTCTAGTTGTATTCCTGTGGACAAAATACAAATTTCTCAGTCATTCATTTTCCTCATTTATGGAAAAAGTTAAAAATAGTAACTACTTAACAAGATTGCTGCAAGGATCAATTAAGAGAATAAAGCACTTAGTGCTGAATAGAAAAAACTTAATGAATGCTACTAATGTCACTATTATTTATCTTTTATTCAGCAACCTTGTGCTCAACTCTGTTCTTATTTCTAATAATACAGATTCGTTTGGATTTGTAGACAATCATCTACAAAGAATAGATTTGCTTCTTCCTTTCCAATCCTTTTAACTTTTTATTTTTTTGTCTAATTTCACTTAACCACCAATGAATGATCATCCTGTTCTTGACTTTAAATAGATTGTTTTTTATGTCTTACCATAAAGAATAAAATTTTCTTGGGAGTTTTTAGGTAGAAAACTTAAATACATTAAAGAAATTCCCTGTTTAATTGATAAGATATATAAAATGAAAAAGTATTGACCTTTATCAAATGATTTCTCTTCATCTATTAAGATATCACTTAGCTTTTCTTTAATTTTTAAGCTAAGAATGTGGCAAACTAAATTTATACCCATTTTTAAAAGTTTTGCTTTTATATTTATAGATGACTCCCCTTTACTCCTACTTCCGGTTTATATCACTGTCTACTTTGTGGGGATATAGAACAAGTGCAAGAGACTTGAGAAGGCAAATAGCAATTTAAAAAATTAAGGCCTTAAGCCTTGGTTAACATAGTAATACGATAAACATATTAGAGGTGACTTTCAGTAAAGGAACATAAATATAAATTCTATAGGGCACAAAAGTAGACAATTCCAAAATGGGAAGAACTAATAGGTTGTTGATGCCTTAAACAGCTGCAAAGAAATATGACAAAGATTCACATTTAAGTAAGTAAATAGCTGAAATGAACTCTTATTTTCAAATTTATTAAAAGGATATTGGCAAGAAATGCAAAAATTTATTTTTAAGCATGCATTGTGATATATCATGAAATGATCTCTGGGCAACTGAGAAACATAGCTTTTGAATCAGGTTAGTCAGCACTCATGCTGGGTAAAATGTGATGTAATTCTTAAATTTAATTTATAGCTTTGAGTCTATTAAATTAGTTTAATCAAGAAGTTTTTATTTAAAAATAGATGTACTCAGAAATTAGCTGCAATTCACTGAAGTGATAACTCTGCAAACTTAAAAAAAATACTTCCAGATAGTTGAGCAAGATTCTAATCCATGCCTCAAATATTAGACTGCAATAAAAACCTTTCTCCAGTAACTAAAATATAGGGCATCTTGTAATGTTTCCTTTTTCATAATATGAAGGAGCTTTTAATATAAATAAAGCTTTTAGGGTAAATAATGATATAAGGGAAGTTCTTTAAACCAGTAACTGAAAATACGTATGAATAATTTTGATGGTGTGTTCTTATAAAAAAAACACCCTCCAAAGATAGAGAAAAGGAATTCCTGCAAACCGAACTCACAGTACATTTTTATTTGATGAACTAGGGATATGTCCAGGAAATTCTGTCACTGACTATTTGTATCTCTGAAAATCTCTGGTCTATCTTGTATTAGTTTTGCCCTCTCCCTGGCTCAACTACCAGCCTGTTCCCAGTCCTACAAAGGCAATTGGAAGAAAAAGGTTATTGAATCCTAAAGCAGACAGCCAACAAAACAGAAGGAAGTATCTACAAACTACAATAATATCACAACAGTAATTATAGTGTAAATAATATTTATTGAGTGCTTACTATGCACAGGTGCTTTATATCTGTTAATTTAAACTCAGTTTGTGTTAGCATCACACTCTAAAATAATTTAAACTCAAAATACAAACCAGTATCTGATCACTAGAATTTTCTCCTTAAAATTCCATGTCACAAGAACAGGCATATTAAAATCTAATTAATCTCCCATTATAGTCAACATATGACTTTTAAATGTAGTTAAGAGTTATCAGAATAATGACACTTGATACTTTTCCTCTCTTCTTTGTATCTACCACTAATTATCAAGATGACCTAATACTAATATTTGAATTCCCTTTTCTTTACCTTATTTGGTGCTATCCTGTAATATCTAAACATACAGTTTTATATGTGGTAAAGACATTCGTAAGCATAAAAATGTTAGCAATTCAATATGAAGATTAGAAATACATATTTGAACTAATGGCTTAGTAACTGAAACCTTTTATGGCCTTCCACTAATACAGTCCAATGAAGGTTGCCATCCAATCATGCCTATTATTGGACAGGCATGAGTAAGTGAAGATGTACTATACCAAGAATATGGAGACATGGTTTTTTAGTCTGATTTGGCCAGTAACCTGCTTTAAGATTTTAGACTAGTTAATTAACCAGTTTAGGTATCAGTTTAATAAATATAAAAAATGAGAAGATCAAGAAGCCAATTTATGAATTCTAGATTTCAGTGAAAATAACTGGAAAATCATCAAATACTCAAAGAATAAAGTTTCTCTCTGCTTCTACAAAGAAGGCTCTAAAAATCTGTGGAGAATGTCTTTGCTTTAGGAACATTTATCAGGAGGGTAAGAAGGACATCATTTAAAATTTATTGGACGGCTAGTCAAAAAAAAATTAGGCTTTCTAAATCATCTTGGAAAAGGCCAGCATTAAAATTTAATGGTAATTGTTGTGTCACTGTTTTATGCATAGTAAATTAGGTTTAGTAGATTTCAAGTTAAATTAATTATTTTATTATTGTCCAAGGAAACAGAATAGTAGTAAGGAATCCTTATATAATTTATATAACATACTTACAGCTGTTTCCAGGACCTCATGCATAACTGTACTACCTTTAATTGTTAAAGACATTTACTGTAGATCATACCATATGATATATCATTATTTGTTTCTTTGATTTATTTGCTAGCAATTCCTTCATGAATAGTATAATGGCCATTTATAAATTTCTTACTAGAAAATGCCACATAGTTTATAAAGACTAATTTTGAATTTGCTACAGTGAATTCCTAGGTTTCAGGAGTTCACTGTAGCAAGAAAAAAAAAGGTAAATATTATCTGTAGATTTTGAACTTCTAAAAACTCAAAATCTACCAGGTTTATACTCGAAATGTAAAATCCTCACCATCTCTCTTGGAATCTACTACTGAATTTACTTCTAATTTTTAAAGCAGGCATACAACAATTTCAGCCTTGGATTTCATTTCTTCCCCCAAACCCCCAAAATAGATCTCCAAGAAAATCTTTAGATAAATTTGAGTACTAAATCTTAATATACTGTGAAAGTTATTGTGGAACAAGAAGGTGCAGAATCTTTTTTGATTGATAGATCACAAAGTCTTGAAAGTCAGCGGAAAATCACAGATCTCTAACTGATGTGTGTAACAGCTGCAAGGGACTACCACAGAGAAAATATCCGGGAGCAGCCCAGGGATGAGGTTCTGGAATGTGGACGACTGTAACAGATTTAATATCTGTACATTCCAACCTCAAAGGGAGGAAACGAGGTATTTGAGAAATGCTAAATTAAAAATAGCACTGACAGTAATGGCTCTTGACTGAAAAACTGAAAAGCTACTAACAGTTACATAAGTAAAGTAGGCTTCCATTTACTTATGAGATAGAAGAGGCATTATTTACTGGAATGAAAATGGATGCCACTGAGGGATCTAGAAAATAAATATGCAGTGAATTTTAGAGAAGAATCTTTCAGAAACAGAAGAGACAAGAACAATTCACTTGGAAAAAGAGAAGCAGAAAATGAGCAACAAACTGCTTCTTCAGAATATCCAACACAACTCTTCTGTGGAATGACATGCCTGTGGTTAACTAAAATATTTGAGTATCTGAATAAAAATGTATCTCTCTTTCAGGGTTAAGAATGAAACCAAAGCAACATCACCCTGCTGCTCTTCCTTGAGGAGTACATGGGGCAGTTATCAGAAAGGGCATGATGTATTAGATCTTTAAAATCACAGTTCCCTTGGGAAAATGGTCATCAGATTAAGACATTCTTATTATTTACATTACACATTTACCTTTCCAGGAGCTATAATTTCAGTAATAAATATCAAAGAAGGCTCAAATTTAGCTTATGTGATTATAAGGTGATATAAGTAAACTTTACATTTTTCTTGCTGAAACATACTGATTTTTATTTTAAAATTTAAATTACAAACTAAAACAATAAATGTGATTAGTTTTGTTCGTCCATACTGTACAAAAACAAAGTAAAAAAAAATTTTAACTTGGTGACTTTACCACCTCACTTATTATATAAAAGACTCTGACTAATTGCATTTCTAAATACAGAACAAAACGATTTGCATTTTAGCAGAGAAGAGTAGGAGGGAACATGAGGTGGATATAAATTCCTGACACTAAAGGATTCTAACACAAGAGTGGAACATAATATACAGAGAAAGGGTATAAAAGCATCTCTGCTAAGGAGTTTAAAATAATCTGGACTCTTACTTTTCCAGGATGAACTAGAATTATTTAATTTGAAGCTTAAAAATTAGTACTATTTCAGAAGGACATTTATTTATATACTCTCTCTTAAAAAGTTAAAGTATAATAACTACATATTCTTAGGACATCAGTAACATCCAAGGTAGAGGACTATCAAAAATACTACATGAAGTTCTAGAAATCTGTATATTTAGAACCTTACAGTGTGAAAACTCTTGAAATTTTTTATTAGATTAAATTGATCATATTCACTTTGATGTCATATAATTCTTTGCGCTTTTAATAAGCCATGAAATTTGGTATGGAACACTGATATAATCATTGTTGGGGTTTGCTTGGTTTTGTGGGTTAGGTTTTGTTTCCTTTTTTTTTTTCAGGAACTGGAGGGGGAAAGTTCTATATTTGGAGAGCACAGAATTGATAATGAGGACTCCACTTAAAGGCAAAAGTCTTAGAAGCTTGCCTTACAAAAGACCTGACCTTTATCACAGGGAAGAAGAACATGCATTTTGGAGTCAGACAGACTTGAGGGTTTGAAGCCATTCCCTAATCACTTCCTAATTTGTAAGATCTTGAGCAAATTACCTATTTAAGTCTCAATTCCCTCAAATACAAAATGAGAATGATAATATGTACCACTCAGGGTAACATTATAGTTGCATTATAGCCTACATGAAATTACATATGGCAAGCATTTAACTCAGGAAGTGTCAATAAACAGGAGTTATTTTTGCTATGATTTCTTTTTACCTTTAGTCTGAAAATTTTTAGAATCCTCCACAGTACAGGACTAACCAGAACCTGAGTCAGCTTTCCAAACCAGGTTTAACAAATGTGGCTGTACCTCCTAAATTCAGGGTGAGATCACTAAGGACACACACAAACATGGAATTACTCTCTCATCCTTCTTCCTGTAACTGTCTTAAATGTAAGAAACTTTAGATTTGTGCTTTCTTCTACTGAATGCCATATAGCACCACATAACACTTAAAAAAGAGAAGTTATGGCTTCAAACCTTATCACATGAACAGCAGGTTAAGAGTTGACAGTGAAAAAGAGCTCTAAATTCTGAAATTCTCCCACTTACTGTTTTTAAAATTGAAATACTGGTTTCATTTAAACATAGAACATTCCTGAAGAGAAAAATGTTCAACTAATTAATAGGACTGATCTGTGATTCACAGAAAATTCTGGTCTCCATGTTATCTTAATGAAAAGCATTTATCACCAAGGTCTAAAGAAGCACCATGTATGTAAATGTGGACTACTACCCTGGTGGTAAAAAATCTCTGCAAGAGGCAAAAGCGTTAGTACACATATTTTATAGATAGAGATGGTTATCCTTACTTATGCCAGTGAGCCAAAAAACACAAAATACTTGACAGGAAAAGAGAAGGGTTAGTTACTTCCTTATGCTAATTTGAACAACCTCTTTATACAGTCTACCAAATTCTTGGCAGTGAATCAGCATGCCTATTTTGTATTAGTCAATAACTGAAATATTATTAGCCCATTAGGGAAAAAAATGATATATAGTGGCTGCTTATGAAATAAAGGTATGTTCTTTTAATCATGAAAACCTTTGTACATTAACGTACGGTCCTAGAAAACATTAAGAAATAGGCTGATTTGAAATAGAAAAATAGTTACTTCCTCAAACTGACAAGAAAAATAAGAGATGCTTTGCTCAATATCTATGTGATACAATATACTTCAAAAAATGATCCTCTATCAGTATAACAGATATTAAAGTTCAATTATTCAACTTATGGATAATTAAATGATTAACAATTCACCTAAAAGCAACCAAGAAAACATGTACTCAAATACAATATAAAAATAGTCTCAGTGAAATATTCTGAATATTGTTGGAATTAAACATTTGAATAATCAACTGAGATATCCTTACCTCTTGCTGTGGCACAGGTTTTAGGACCAATAGTTAAAATTGCCCAAATGACTGTACTTAGCAGATCAGACAGGATACAGCAGTTCTACATTCCATGCAAAAGCATAAAAAAATGAATCATAATCACACTGGCTCAGACCTTAGCTACAGGATAACTTCAACTAAACATCCACAGCATCTGCAGACTCAGCTCTGTTCTCACTCCCCCTTTCACAAGTTTTCTCAGCCCTGTGTTTGGACCCTCATCAGGCTGAGCCGGCTTGTGTGTGTGCTGGAGAGTCCTGGCCTTCGGGAGCTTACACCTTCTCTCAGCAGTACTGCTTTGCAACAGCACAGGACTGCCCCAGCCCAACCGCACACTTGCAGAACAGGCTTCCCCGGTAGAGCTCCACCCACCAATTTCACGCAGGTGAGTATTTCCTGCTCAGAAAACACCAGTATGACACTAATATTTAATTATGTTTTTTAATTTTTTAAAACATTACTATTTGGTTATATGCACTATCTGGATGGGAAACTGTATCAAATAAAAATGATGGTACCTTGCATCCAAATAAAATAAGAAAATTGATCAAGCAGGAAGTATTGCCAGGAAAAAGCTGAATCATTAAGCTAGCAAACAACAGGCTGGGAAAACATACCTTTTAATATCTTTGCTGATAGGAGCTGTGATTGTTATTCTACTAACAAGTAAAAAACTGTATTAATTTATACTGCCTCTTTGTGTGAAAAATACCTAGACAACAATCTATTCATCGTCTATTAGGGATAAAAATAAAAAAGGGTTTTTTTTTTCAGAGTTGAAAATCCAGAATTAAATAAATCTTCCTGAGTATGACCTCCTCCTTTACACTGTCCAAGAGTTAAAATTGTAACTCTACTTATATAAGTATTGAAGATTCAGTATTTATACTAAATAACAGTAATGCACTGTGTTAACCCAATTAGACTTGTTTGAAGAAATAAATGAATTGGAAGAGAGTTAACATATTTTCTGTTCCAAATGACTTTTTACTAATACCAATGTAAATCCACATTCAGATAGTTGTTTTTAACAAACAAAATAATGTTGCCATATACCAGACATGATTCTAAATACTTTACAGATAGTCTTCATTATAGCCCTATGAGATTGACTCTAATATTCCCATCTTAGAATGATCAAATCAAAGCAGAGGGGTTAAGCAACTGCCAAGGTCACACAAGTAGGAAGTGTCAGGTTCAAGATACCCAGGGAGTATTTAGCATGCACCATGCCAAAACTTCTGCTGTTGGACAAATTTACTCTTTCCTTCCTCTCTGACCATAGCTCTGAACATAAAGTTTTGATAAATAATGGGCTACAATTGAGAAAAACAATGAATTGATGAGATTTTAAAATATGAAAGACCATAAAGATTTCCAATATGTGGCAGAAACAAAACTTGTTAATTTGAACCAGTGAAACAGCTATGGATTTATGGATTTTGTTGAATAGGAAATGAGGCTCTTAAAGTTAATTCACAGTGGAGAAAGCAAAGCCAAAATTTTTTTTAATTTAAAATGAAACAACACCCTTTTGCTACCCTTTCCTTGGGTAGTACTAGAGACAGCAAGGGAGGGCAGGGAAAGAGAAAAGAGAAACAGGGAGAAAAGAGAGAAAGAAGGGGAAAGGGTAAATCCATGCTGTAGAACAGTCATTTTGGGAATACTCAGAACAATTCATAAGCCCCTCATTGTTACCTAACATATAAGCAGAGACAGGAATAAATAAGTTTGACAATTGCCCGAGTATAGAAGAACTCCATAATTAGTAACTCACCTGAAATCTAAAAGGCTGCATTCTATGCTGTATAAAAAATACAGAGTAAGAAAATGAGTATAAGCAAAAACTGGTGAAATTTGAGTAAGATCTGTAATCTAGCTCATTGTATAGTGACAATGTTGATTTACTGATTTTGATAATGTTCCATATAGTTATGTAAGTTGTTACAGCTGGGAGAAGCTGGGTTTTAAGTATATGGAACCTCTCTGCACTATTTCTGCAACTTCTTCTGAGACTATAATTATTTCAAAATGAAAAGTTAAAAAAATATAGCTGCCTGAAAAGCATTATGCTTTGTCTTCTTATGACTGCTTACAGCATAGGAGAGGTCACTTGTTACTTTTTTCTTGTACTTAACAAAATATTTGGAGGCTATCCTGGGAAGGACTAAGATGTATCTGTGTGGATGGTGGGGGCAACAAGATAATTCACTGGAAAGGCAATGGCTACATTCCAACAGTCCAATCATTCTATAGTAAAAATTACCTGAGTGATTCAAACCGCTCATAGAATGTCTGCAAATTCTGCCATAAAGCTGCCCAGCTTTATGGCCAAAAATATATCCATAATTAGATCACTTCTCACCACTTTGATGGCTACCACCCTGATCCAAGCCACTATCACCTCCTGCCAGAATCACCACAGTAGCCCCTGCCAGTCCCTCTTCCTCTACGTATGTCCTTTCCTATCCTTAGTACTCAACCAAAGCGATCTTTTAGATAAGGTATGTCACCTCAGACAACAGTTCTGCTGAAATCTTTGAATGTCTTCCCATCTTAATTGAATGAAAATTTAAGATTTTAAATGAAAGCCAAAATCCATCTAGTAGCACACAGGCTCATAGAGAACCTGATCCCCTTTCACATCCAAATCTTACCTCATGTCCCTCACTGCTCTGGTCAACTGGCCTTCCTGCTGATCCTTTAGCAAGGCAGACACACATCCAGCTAAGTGCTCCTCCTCTTTGGCCCTCTCTTTGGAAAGTGCTCCCCTAATGTGTGGGCTCACCTCTCCTCTTCATCCCCTGCACATTTTTGCTCAAAAGTAACCTCTAGTGAGCCCTCCCCTGACCTCCTTTGAAATTATGTCCCCATATCCTGGTACTTCCTAACCCCTATCTCCCATGCCTAGGCTGTATTTTTCTCCACAGCACTCACCTATCATACTATGTATTTTACTTATTTACCTTTTTTTTCTACCTCTCATCACACTTGAATACAAACACCAAAATGACAATATTTCTGTTTGTTGTGTTCATTCTTTTAGCCCTACTAGTTAGTATGCACTCAAAAAATTTCTGATCGGTGAATGAATAAATACTGGAAATGACCAGAACTGGAAAGCTGCTTTACTGAGGGGAAGGAGAAGACTGATTAGGCCCTAGTCCTAGTACCAGCTAAAGGGCATATGGGAGTTTAGGAAACATTTTTTATCACTATAGTGCACTGTCATGTTTATAATTATCAATCAACTATTCTAAAGCAAACATTATGTACAAAGATGCAAATTAGTATGAAATAGAATATCTGCCCACAAGCAAAACAATCTAGTTAAGGAAAAAAGACATACAAAAAGTATCAAATTCAAAATAAGCTAACTCATTGCCCTATACTATTTCCAAGTGAGTGAGATAAATAGCTACTATAGGCTGAAATGTAGCCCCTTATTATTCAAAATATAGTCTGAGGACCAATATCATCAAATTCCTTGGGAGTTTATTAGAAATGTAGAACCTTAGACCTCACCCTAGACCTACTGAATTATGACCTACAATTTTTAACACTATCTCTTGGCAAATTCAATGCACATTCAAGTTTGCAAAGCAGTGGCCTCAGAAGCCTCTACAAAGGCCATTTCAGGAGGGAGAAATGTTGTAGGCAAGGGAAGAGAAGAAGCCCAAAGTATACCAAGAGGTGAGTAAGGAAACATGTTACCGATACTGAACATAGGTAAGACAAAGGAATAAACAGGTTATAAAGATACATTAGGTCCAATATTCATGAAGTACCTTTAATTCCAGGCTAAAAATTTCATATGTAATTTTTGCACAAAGGGAAATTACTGCAGTTTTCTGAAGTCAGGGATTACAAGATAAAAGTTGTCTTCTAAAATTTTGTTAGTAATTATTAGTAAATATAAGTGTAAGATAGTTAATTGTGCACCCACTGTGGGAGAGATAAAGATGAATGAGACACACTTGTCACTTGTGAGAAGCCTGTGAGTCAGTGAGCACATGGAAGAGCTGCAGTCAGATCTGACCGGGGGTGAGCAGGAGATGGGGTCAGGGAGAGACAGATCAGGAAGCTTTCAAAGACAGAGTCTTAAAATACAAGGAGGATTTCAACTGGCCAAAATGGGGAGGAGGGCATGTCAGACGTGGGAAGTCAAAGAAAAAGGAAAGCTATGAAACCACACGGCATGCCCAGAAAACACTACAGTGGAGCCCAGCACAGTGCACAGGGAAGAAACTACAGCAAGATGATCAAGGAGGAGGGTGGAAAATTCCATCACACAATAGGGCTCCTAGTTAGGTTTTATGTATAATGAGGAAAGACTGAAGGATATTTTTTTGAATTATTAGAAAGGCATTAGAAACGATGGTGGCTGAAACAAAATTTGCAAATTAAGTAGGTTTCTATAAGCACTTGTCTTCATTCTGACCCCTATTTTGCCCTAATTTCTGTTCTGTTCATATAGGCTTTGTGAAAATCCAAGTACGTTTTTATTTACTTCTACTGTAATTAAAGCAAAAGATATTAAATATTTGTTTTGAGAAAGAGAACCTTTACCTCTAGCCAGTTTCCTACAGTGGGAAGAATTCTGGGTTCTGGGTTAATTAATCACAACCAAGTCAATCTATGTCAAGTACTTGGCACCATGCCTGGCACATAGTAAGAACTACACAAGTTTGGCTATGATGACTATTAGATGTCAGAAGATCAGTAAGTCCTAGTTGTGAAACCTCTAGCAAGTTGTTTAACCTTTCTGAATCTCAGTGTTTTATTTGTTAAAAAAGGGGTGTGGAGGAATAGAAATATATTCCCTGTCCCTATCACTTCACAGGTTTATATCAAAAGTCAGGTAGTCATAAACTCTAAAGCACTTTTCAAATATGTGGCACTATGAATTTTCTGTTTTTCCCTGATGCAGAGTGAGGAAATATCTTGACTTACCTCTTGCAATGTATTCAAGAGAAAACTTCCCTAAGCATTCCAGCATCCTGGTTACTCCTTTGAATCTTACACCAATGCCTCCTAGGTACTGATTTTAATATCTGATCCTTAGAGTATTAGCCTCCAGAATATAATAAGCACATGCTCAATGGGAAGAATATTCAATACAACATTCTAACATAGGAAAAGTGAAAACCTAGACTTATTTTACTTGATACCAGGTCTGGTTACTTCATACTAAAGGTCATGTAAAGAAACATGGTTATGGAAGAGCAAAGTGCTGGGAACTCAAAGAAAGAAAACAGAAACTATCCAGAAGGAAACAACTGAAAATAAAGGGAAAAAAGCACAAAACGTTTTTTTAGGTGAAACTGCATGTAAAAGAACAACAATAAAAGCAATAGTAGAGGACCAGTTTCCTAAAAGGACACACCAGTTTTTTTATTTCAAAATTATGGTACAAATTCAGGATAATTTATAACCTTATAAACTACTTCTTAAATTAATTAATGTAAGGATTTTATCAGCATTACATCTAATTACTGAGTCTTCCCTCAAGATAAAAGCCTCAGCTACTTTTACATCTGCTGATAAAAACATTCAGCTACCATCATCAAGAAGACAAAAACTTACTGTGCAAACTCCATTCAAGTGGCCATCCAAAGAGGCTCTTTCCCCAATCATGGCCCCATGAAAACTACTGTAATTCATTTGTTTCTGTGGTATACGGTGAGATACTGGCATACAGATTTATACCAACAAATAATACATTAATTATCTACAAAAAGTAAACATATCTAGTTTCTGATACCCTTGAATTTAAATGACCTAAGAGTAGATAATAAGTCAATAAATAACAGCTGACATTCATTAAGTATACAGGAGTTTTAAATGCCTTATTCCTAATCTTCAAAACAATCTTGCCTCACTTTTTAGATAAGGAAACTTAAAATTAGAGAAGCCAAATGCACCCAAGCAGTAAAATGTGGCATCACATTTTAGATTAGAACCTGTGCTCTCATTCCTCCAAATGAAATATCTGAATTAAGTTTATTGTCACAAAATACCTATTTTATGAGGTGGTTGCATTAAGAAGGATCCTTGGAAATTACCTACTTGGACAGGGTGGAGTTAAGGGGAGATAACAACATATTTTTTTCAAATTTTACAAAGTAATATTTGCTTACTGTAAAGGTGTTAAATAATACACAGCAAACAGAAAAAATGAAATGTCTCTTGCTATCTACACACCCTTATTCCCCTTTCCAGTTAGCTATATATCCTTCCAGATTCTCTTCTATGAATTTACAATGGGATTAAACAACACATCACAGAAAAAATTCCCCAGGTTAACACAAATGCTTCTACCTCATTCTTTTTGATGGTTGCAGAGTATTTCATGTATGGAGGTATCAAATTTAGTTTGAAAATGTTATTTCTTCCATTTGTGTATTAGAACAATACTGCAAGGAATATTCATCTGGATGGGAGGTATATTTAAAAATGTAAAGTGACCACTTAAAAAATGACAAGGAACTCCAATAGGCATTGCTCCAAAGAAGATATACGAATGGCCAATAAGGTGAAAAGATCCTGAACATCACTACATTTCTGTATAATAACCCCCTGGGTCACCAGACTATTACCAGCACTCCAGAATCCTCTATCCTTCCTGTCTCAATAATCTATACCCTTTGTCTTCTGCAGGGGTAACTGCTAACCTAACTTCTTATACCACAGAACAGTCTTGAACTCTGTGATTAAGAACTCTCTTATCTATATGGAATTATACAATGTAAATAGATGTATGTACATCATATTCTTTCACTGAACATTTATTTTTGTGAGATTCATCCACGTTGCTGCATATACTGTAACTCATTTCATTTTCAGTGGTGTAGAGAAATCCACTACATGACCATGCCTTTATCCATTCCACTGTGGCTATACCTTTGAGTTTTCCTAGTTTTTAAATTGGGAATAAGATTGCTATGAACATTCTATGTAGACCAAAGATTGGACCTGAGGAGTCAGAAGATATGTGCCAAATGTAGTAGGTAATGGCAAACAATGACTGTCCCAAGTTACATTCCCACCATCAGTGTATGGGAATTTCCACTGATGCATATCCTCGTCAACTATTGGTATTGTTCATTTTAAATTTTAACCATTTTGGTGGCTATGTACTGAGGAGTCTATAAAGTTTTTTTTTACTAAAATATCATTGATACACAATCCTAGAAGGTTTCACATTAACAACACTGTGGTTTCAACATTCACCCATATGATCAAGTCTTCACCCTCCCCCGCTCTCCCCAGTGCCGTCACTGTGTATGCTACAGAGTCATTACTTGTCTTCTCCAGGTTGTACAGCCTTCCCCATGATTACCTATATTGTGACTGCGAATTATAGTGCCCCTTAATCCCCTTCTCCCTCCTCACCCACCCTCCCCTTTGGTAACCAGTAGTCCCTTCTCAGAGTCTGTAAGTCTGCGCTATTTTGTTCCTTCAGTTTTGCTTTGTTTTTATGTAAGGAGTCAATAAAGTTTTAACTTGCATTTCCTTAGAGTCGAATGATGTCCAACATCTTGTCATATGCTTTTTGAGCTCTTTGGATATTTAGAGTGAAGTACCTGTTCAGATTTTCACTCAAACAAATGCGTCTATCTGTCCTTTTCTTATTGACTCTTTATACACTTTGGTTCTGTGACCTTTGTCAGATAAACGTGTATTGCAAATATCTTTGCCACCTTGTGATTTGTGTTTTTCACTATCTTAATAGCATATTATGATGAAATTCTGAACTTTAATTAAGGTTAATTATTAAGCTTTTCAGTTACTATTACTGCTTTATGTAAAAAAAAACTAAAAATCTTATTGTTCTACCTTTCACATACAGATCTGTAATTTTCCTAGAAAGGATTTTGTGTGGGGGGGTTAAATAAGGAGATACACAGTATTTGTCCAGGTGTCCTAGCACCATTCACTAAAATGACTGTCCTTTTATAAATGCTCTGCAATGCCAACTTTGTCATAAATCAAGTATCAGTGTGTGTGTGTGTGTGTGTGTATGCACAGATTTGTTTCTAGACTCTATTCTGTTTCATGGATCCACCTGTCTTATCATTGCATTCGTACCAGTATCTTAATTAGTGAATATTTAACAAATCTTGGTATCTATTATAATAAGTTTCCCACTTTCTTATTCTTCTAACTTTTCTTGGTAATCTTTAGCTCAGAATTTCCATATAAATTTTAGAATCAGCTGTGAATTTCCACAAAAGTCCCAACTCAGAGCTGGAGCATTTATCAGCAACCTGCCCTACTCGGCTCTAAACTCCAATTTCTATTCCCCTACCACTTTCTCTACTCCATGAGCAGATACCCTAGGAGAATGACACATCCATACACTGGGGTCACTTCACTGGATTTCCTTCCTCTGTTTAACCTTATCCCAGTAATTGTTTACTGCCTTAGTAACTCTTCAATGTTTCAAAGAGACATTTTTATACTTCTGTCCAAATTTTCTAACTGTTCTCAGAGGAAAGGTTTTGTCTAAATTCCCTAGTCCTTCATTTATAAGATCATGTCTCAAAAGTAGGGCTTACTTTTCTTCTCTCTTCACCCTCTCTTCCCACTTTCTTCCTTCTCCCTTTCCCCCACATCTTTCTTTCTTTCTAGAGGAAAAGATGGATAATGTGGGAATATGTTAGTTCAAATAGTTCTTTTGTGCAATTCTTTCCAAGAGATAATAGCGGAGGACATTAAAAACCTGAATAAAGATACCAACAAATAGATCCAATGCTCAGTAAACTCCAAGCAGGATAAACACAAAGAAAATCACATGTGCTCTCCCTCCCTCTTCCTCCCATCTCAGCCTCATCTTCCATCGATCCATAACGTGTGGTGACTGAACTGCCAATTTCTTATGGACAATCTACCCTTCTTCCCCTTTCTTTCCTCTTCTTTTCTCTCTTTGTCCCTCTCTCACTCTCTCACACACACACCACTTTTCCTGAAGGTACCATGGATACTTGCTATCTTGGTCAGGACATGGTGACTCATTAATTTTATTTTTACATACACAAATATTGAACATATTGAGAACTTTAAGAAGAGTTCCAAAGGGAAATTTTTTCCCACTGCCCTTGTTGTGTAATAATATAGAGAGCTTTAAATTTTAGTCTCAAACTATAGCGGCACCTTTCAGATTTGGCACCTAACAATAACAGATGGTAATGTTAAAAATAAATAGAACATTCAAGTTGTTTATACTATAGTCAAAGACAGTTTTAAAGTGTGAAACAAGCCTGAGGATGATAGAATTCACATCATCCTTTCCAAATGTATTAAATATGCTTGTTTCCCTAAGCAAACCCTGCAATGCTGCTCACAAAAGAGAAAATATTATCTTTGAAGGTGTGCTGTCGTTATGTCATTACTAATTTAGAATTAAGAATGTCATACAGATCTATTAATAGAAAACTATTTTCCAGAACTATCAATAACAAATCAGTTAAGTTTTAAAAGCTTCTGGAGATTAGCACTATTAGAAATGTTACTTCCTCATTCAAAACATGAGAAAGTATTAGATTTCCACAGTTTAATACCAGTGTTAAGCTAGTTTTAAAAACTCAGTTTATGGTGTATGTCTTGAGATGAAATTATCAAAGATGAGACTTGAGAATGAATAGAAGTTAAGCTTGTTATTCAGCAGAAATGTATAAAAATAATGCACAAGAAATCAAAATAAATTTTTTATGTTGAATTTAATACCTTCAAAATAGTGACCACAAAAGGCTATGATCATCTCAATAGATAAATAAAAAGTATTTGACAAATTCTAACAACCTCTTATGATAAAATCACTCAACAAACTAAGAATTGAAGGGTACTTTCTCAACCTGATAAAGGGCATCTACAAAAAGCCCACAGCTAACCTCTTACTTAATGATGAATGACTGGATGTTTTCTCCTAAGATTAGGAATGAAAAAAGCATACACTTTCTTGAAACTTCTATTCAACATTGTGTTAGAAGTTCTTGCTAGGGCAGCTGGGCAAGGAAAAGAAATAAACCTTCAGTGGGAAAAGAAGTAAAAATATGTCTATTCACAGATGACATGGTCTTGTATATAGAATATCCCAAGGAATCCGCTAAAAAAACAATTAGAACTAATAAACATTTCAACGAGGTGTCAGGATACAAGATTAATATACAAAACTTAATTGTATTTCTGTGTACTTACAATGAACAATAAGAAAATGAAATTAAGAAAGCAATTCAATTTACAATAGCATAAAAAGAAAAAAATTTCACAAAAGAAATGCAAACTTATTCTCTGAAAACTACAAAATGCTGAACAAAACTGAAGATCTAAATAAATGGAAAAATATCTCATACTTATGGATTGGAAGACTTAACAAATACTGGTAAGATGGTAATACTTCCCAAATTGATATACAGATTCAATAATATCCATATCAAAATCCCTATAAAAGCTCTTTAGACACTGACAGGCTGATTCTAAAATTCATATGGAATTGCAAGGGGACAAGAACAAAGTAACAGTAATCAAGACAGGCTGGTATTGGCTAAAAAAAGACACAGAGTAATGGACTAGAATTCAAAGCCCAGAAATAAACTCATGTGTCTAAGGTCAGTTGATTTTATACAATGGAGTCAAGATAATTCAATGGGCAAGAAATAATCTTTTCAACAAACAGTATTGGGACAACTAGGTATCCAGTGGAATTGGACCTCATACCATATACAAAAATTAATACCATGTACAAGAATTCAAAAATTAATTAAAATAGAACATCTAAAACTACAAACTTCTTAGAAGAAAAGAGAGGAGCAAATCTTGACCTTAGGTTAGGCAAAGTCTTCTTAGATAAGAAACCAAAAACATAAATGACAAAAGAAAAATAAATTGAACTTCATCAGAATTAAAAACTTTGATGCTTCAATGGATACCATCAAGAAAGGGAAAGACAAACCACAGAAAATGAGAAAATATTTGCAAATCATATTATCTGATAAAGAACTTGTATCTAGAGTATATGAAAAACACTTTCAACTCAATGATAAAAAGATAAATAACCCAAATAAAAAATGGGCAAAGGATCTGAACAGACATTTCTCCAAAGATACACAAATGGGTAATACACATAAAAATATGTTCACCATCATTGGCCATCAGGGAAATGTAAATCAAAACAACAAAGAAACATATATAGATCCAAAACCTAGAAGACATTTTAAGGAAAACAGTCCAAATAAGTTCTGAGGCCCAGAAATTCTTCTTTTTCTTTTATTGGAAGGATGCAAGGGGTGGGGGAGGATGGAGAAGGGCAGAGGAAATGTAATACAACCAGGGGAAATAAATTTGATTACTTCCTCTTCCCTCCAATCTTTTAATCTTTGTTTTTATTTTCATTTTAAAAATTCATATCACATTAAAAAGTTCCAGACTGGATATTCTGTAGAATTTTCCCAGATTAAACTACTCAATAAAAACAATGTCTGTTTTCTTGATTTTTACCCCCTTTAACACTGCTTTACTTATTTGTGAAATACTCCACATATTTATACAGCACTGTAAATATACTATGTAAGTAATAAGAAACATTGTTTAAAATAGTTTTAATGTTAACAGAAATTGATAAAATATACAGTCCCTTCATGTGTTAGTATTCAGCAAATCATAACCATCTCTGTCTCAGTTCTTTACATCTGTTATTTTCATTTATCATTTTATTCATTAAGAAGCTATATTCCTACTATATAATTATAAAAACAAATAATGAAAAATCTTAATAAAGCAAATAGTTCTCCAAGATTGTCTAAAATTTTGAATGGACATAAATGTTTGTGAAATGATCAACAGAGATCCAAGGAGATATTAAAAACAAAACCACATAAAATTGAGAATGCATATTATGTCAATAAATGCAAAAAAATAATAGAACAAGCTATGTGTTTGACTAGAAGAGAAAAATCTGAATCTATAATTAGTTGATAAAATAACCACACTAAGAAAAAAATGTACTCACCTGGTTTTGGCACTGAGTTGGTCACTGACTGGGGAACTTTTTGATTAATTAACTCAACACAGTGTCCAGGGAAGAGTCCCACCTGAGGAAGAAGAGCAGCAAAGAGAGGATTCTAAACCAGAGAACAGATCAGTGTGTGAACACTGCCAATTCAATTCCAGTAATGTACTCTAGAGTTTGTCCCAAATGATTCTATTATTCCAAGATTCTAAATCACAGATGATGCCAATTACACAAACAAATAACATAACAATCTGTTGCTATGAGTACGTAGAGTTATGTTTTATTTGTCCAAAAATCTAAGTCTGCTTTTTTAGTTTAGCTTGTAATTTTCAAAACCTTTTTTACACCAATTAGTCTGATACCAAGCTATGCATGCAGTAGGTATAATTTTTACCTCAATAATGTACTTTACTCAATTTCAATCTAGCTGTGTTGACATCTCTATTAACTTTTATATTTATTGTCTTCTCTATAATTTTTAAAAAATCAACACTAAACCACATTCAATTTTTTTTTTAATTCTCTTCATTCTCCCACAGCTTTCATGAAAAACGTTAAGGCTAAAGTAAACTGGTGAAACCATCACTCATTTAAAATCCTGTATTTACTGTTGGTAAAGAGCTAGTACTGCACAGAGAAGTAGGGAAGTTAAGAGAGAAGGAAATAGCTATTCTCAGCTTTATTGACAGACTCTGGCTTTTGAAAACACATCACTTTGACCCAATAGCAAATTGTTCATGGTATTTGGTACAGAATCTTAAGAAGTTGTATTAGGAAAAGACTGAGCTCTAGATCATCCAGAGATACTGTAGAGTCAATAGAATAAATACAGAGATAAAAAGCCTGGAAACAAAAGTAAAAAGGAAATCTTTACCAATATTTATAGATGTTTCCTTAAATAAGAATATAATTGGACTGCTCTACAGCAGATGTTAAAGCTGAACATGAAAACTACATTACTTTGTACATCCCTTGTTGACAGACTCTGGGGAAGAATGCAATAGTCTTCCAAGAGTTATGATTCATCATGAAATTCTGAGCTGTATAATTTCCATCTGTGCAGAATTTTTTCACATACTCATTTGCTGCATTCTTACTTCAATTCCTGGATCAATATTCTATGTTAATTCTTAAAATTATGAAGAAGTAACCAGTTATCATGAGCTGAAAAGGGGTTATTAACAGATTAGCAGTTCTGTTTAAAAGACGTGAATTTGGGGTTCTTAAAGTCTATGCATTGCCTTCTAAAATGACATTTTAAGTACTTGTTTTATTGGTGAAACTCCATGCTATATTTTACCAAACGTCCTTTTTAACTAAACTAGAAATTCTTCCAAGATTGGTTAGAACCAGGTAAGAATCAACTTAAAAAATCCTTATGCCTCTCTTACACAAATCTTTTATTATAAGAGCATGTATGATGTAATGGTTAACAGTGTAGCCTCAAGAGTGAGTGGTGGGTTCAATTCTAGGTCTACCACTTACTAGATGGGGTATGTAACCAGCCTCTGTTTCAGTTTCTTCATCTAGACATAAAACAGTACCTAGGCTTATAAAGGTTGTTATAAGAATTAAATGTATGAGTATAAACAAAATGCACAGAGTAAGCACTCATTAGATGTTATTTATTATTATCCCAGTATGTGGACTACCAGAAGACCTACAGGGCTCAAGCTGCTGCGTAAGTGGATGATACATAATACCACCTTTTGCATGTGTGTACTTAAGTTTCCTCCCTATCAAGTATCATTCTTTCCATAAATTCTAATTCACCTCAATTTGTCAACATTTTCTGCAGCTTGCTATAGAGAAGACTACAGATTCTAAGCACAGCCCACCCGTTTGTTTACTACATTCTGTGATCTGGAGTAAATTACTTAACATCTCTCTCAGTTTCTTAATTTGTAAAGATGGGGATAACAATAGCTACCTCAATAATTTGTGTGAAAGCACCTAGTCTATTTTCTAAACTTGAATATCTCTTAGTAAATAAAAATAGCTTTCCATCAGTTCTTCAAAAAGACTGAACAAAGCTTAATAAACTTCTTTGAGAGACTATATCATATAGATTAGTTACATTTTCACTGTTTAAATTTTCTTGATGCATTAGGTTTAGGTACATGAGGGAAAATTCTATTGTGTACTAGGTAGAGATCTAATATAGGAGGTTCATCTAATGCCTACCTTCAATTCTTGCTCATTTGTCTCCCTTTAGTATAAAATACAATATTACTAAATGTTAACTAAACTATTCAGTTTCCCAGATTGCTTGCATCCAGGTGTAGCCACAACACAACACATGTAAATAGAGCTTTACTGCTGCTATTCTGTCTCCTTCTTTCTGCTGTAAAGGCAGGTATCAAGATTGGATCTGCAGTAGCCATCATTTGCCCTTAAAAGAAAGGCCAAGGGAACCTTACAGACTTCACCTAGCACCACTAAGCTGCTGACTCAACAGCAGCAGTCACTTCTTCTGCTCACTCTTGTTTCTTGAAGCCAAAAGCACTGCTAATTGTTAAGGAGTCTTTAAAAGTCGATTCTATAAATTTGTGAAGGCAAGTAGATTCTATTTTCCTATTACAAAATTTCCACCATAAAAAAAAATCGTGCTTTGTTGAAGACCAAAATTGTGTTGTTATAAGAAACATAATTCTAAAAATATAGTTAATGAACATACAGACTTTTCTGATGCATACTTAAGCTAATGTTTCATCAAATATAAGCAATTTTGATAAACCCAAAATGCCAAACATTCAAAATGATTGGAACTCTGGCATATGACTTTCTCCAACAGTGGCAGTTCTGGGAATTGGGTATATCAGCAGGGTCAGAATGAGAAGCAACTCTAGGGAGAAGATGGAAGACAGAGAAAAGACCAGCATCTAAGGATCATACTGGTAGAGCAGTAGGTCATAAAATACATAGTGATAAAAGGAAAAAAAAATGTAATGGTAAGTCGGGTACAGGTTAGGGATGAGCTTATGGGAAGGTAAGTGGACCATCAATTTGTTAGTTCTCCCCTCAAGTCTTTGAGATAAAGGGAGAAGATGCCAGAGATGCTATCAACAATAGTCGCCCCTTATCTGCAGTTTGCCTTCTGTGGTTTCAGTTACCCACAGTCAACTGCAATCTGGAAACCAAATGATACCATGGTCAGAAGTTGCCTAATGCTACATCACTCACCTCATTTCATTTCATCACAAAGGCATTTTATCATCTCACATCATCACAAGAAGAAGGGTGAGTACAGTACAATAAGATATTTTGAGAGAGAGACCACATTCACATAACTTCCATTACAGTGTGTTGTTATAATTGTTCTACTTTATTATTAGTTGTTGTTAATTTAATTTATAAATTAAGCTTTGTCATATATATGTATGTATAGGAAAAACAGTATCTATAGGGTTTGGTACTATCTGCAATTTCAGGCACCCACTGGGGGTCTTGAAAGTATCCCTTACAGATAAGGGGAGGAGTACTGTGTATCTCACAGTGTCCGTGCTGGTAAATATTTAACTGGCTCTTTAGGAGGAAAGGCCTTGATTTGTAGAGTTTGCCCATGTCCATGTGGTCTTTCTACTATAGCTGGTTCCAAGCCACCAATGTGACATGACTGAAAGCAGAATGCCCTATAGTGTAGAAGTTACACCATACAGAACACTAAATGGAAATAACTTCAAGAACATAGATAACAGTAAAATAACTACTAAAAATGTTTTAAGTATTATCTGGTTTTAATACAATTCACTTAATTATAAGTTTATATGCTTTAATTTTTAATAATATCCATGGTTCACAACTGTACTACAAAGTTCCTAAAAACTTTATCAGTGGTGGCTTCAGCTCACCACTAATCTATTTCTACACACATGGTCCTATGCTCATCCCACCTCTACCAGCTCCTGGAAGTAGGTTGCCAGCAGCTTGACAAGCACAGGGCTCACTCTCTGACTCTGAAAGAATTAAGGAGAGGTCTAAAGGGAACAGACTGCCATCTGATTCTTCTGATCTTCTCCTACCTTGAGGATATGCTCAAACTATAAAGGAAATCAGTTTGGCTACAATAGAGGGAAATATTAGCGAAGAAACTACTGCGATAAAATAAGCCTGGCGGTTTGGTAACAGTGGGAATGGAAAGAAAATCACTGCCTAACAATGGAGCCTAATCCTAATTATGGTCCCTCTGAGATAACCAACCAAAATCTAAAATGAAATTTCAATATAACAACACTGTGGCTTCTCACTGACTTTAAAAAATATTCTTATTCTAATGTTTATATTTTTATTTATGGCTTATGAAACTTTAGGGCTCCTAGTATAACAAAATTTTTTTAAGCTTATTAAAGTACTGCTCTTAGTACCAGGGATATACCACAGATTTTTCATCAATTGGAATTATTTGGCCTCAGAGAATTTCCAATTTTTCATTTTCTGACTACAACTCCCTATCCTCCCAGGTCTCCAGTTAGTGTTATTCACATTCCATGACAAGCGCAGATCAAATTCAGACACACTGCATCCCATTCCTTTCTGTATTTTCCCCCTAGAGTATCTATCATCCCCCTTCCAAAACCTTTCTTTGCTACCCAGTATGGACCCTGGGACTGATCTTTAGAACTAATATCACTACCCTTGATTTCCTTGCAGTATTAAGCTTCTGCCAAACAAATCCAGCAAACTGCACAAACTAAATCTATTTATTTCTCTACTTGCATGCCTCTGGATTACAGGAGAAAAATCATTATCACAGAGGAGATTTGAACCAATACAAATTCCTAGTCCCCCAATGATTTTCTCCCCACTCCTCAACTTTCTTTGAGACCCTCTCCTCTTCACAGTCTGTCCAATCCGACTTCCGTGCCCCTGCCAGCACCACCCCACTACAGTCAGACCACAAGTTGATGAGTCATTAGGCTACCTCCTAAGACTGTGGAACTAGGTTTGAATCCTTAATTATTTACACTGAGTTGCTAGAACTAGGAAATACTATTTTTTAAAAATTGGATGATGAGGCAAAGCAGCAGATGTAACAGCACTGAAAGAAACAAAAACTGGAGGCAATTTCCCTCAATTCCTCACTTTCCAGTTCCTGGTTCCACCTACTTGGGGCCTAGTAATTCTTGCATTGGATTCTTTGAGATATTCCTTTTTGTTTCCCTCATTCACCACTCCCCTTTATCTGCCCCAAAAGACCACACTGCTTCTGGTTTTCTTGCCTTATTTATACTGACTCCTAAACCTTAAATGCCAGATCTCTAATTTTCACTTCTAAAAACTTAACTCCTACAAGCAGGATACAGAGGTTTGAGACTCAGAAACAACATCAGGGATCAGGACATAAATTCAGGAGCTGGGCACATATATGGTATTTAAAGCTGAGAAAGTGAGTAAGATAGTCTAGGACAAAGGGCATAGAATAAAAAGGTGGATCAACCCCAAATTTCTGGGGTCCAGTAGAAGAGGATGCACTGGAAAGGAGAATGAGAAGATGGGAGCAGCTCTCAGAGTGCTGTGTCCCATCTAAGTGAAGAGTCAAGAAAATAGAAATCAAATGTTGAGGAGAGGAATAGTGGAGTATCTATTTTTGCCTGAAGCCAAACAGAGACGACTAGTGATGCAAGGCAGGAAACCAGGGTGAAAGGGCTTAAGAACATATTTGTGATAGGTTAATACACTAATGGCAGTCTTAGAATATACGCTGGATAGGGAAGTCAGCAAAGGCAGGAAATGGGTGATGGCAGGAAATGGAATGACACTATCAAGCATAATACTGAGTATTGAGCCAAACTGCTCATTGTATAGGAAGTAACTAACACACAAGATTGAGTGCCTATTCCCAGTTAGCTCAATGACATATCCAATAAAACAAAATTACAGTTGCTTTCACATTTTAATTACTTTGTCTTAACTTTTTCCTCCCTGGAAGAAGTAAAAAGAGCATAGAGAAGGCACTACAGATGGAAGAACAGGTAAATGAAAAGAGCAACTTGTGCAAGGGGGAGGGGGAATGATAGTTACATTTGTCTACAACACTGAGTTTATGAAATAGAGTAGTGGAAAGTAAGTCTGAAAAGGTAGAATGGGGTCAGAGATCATGGACAGTTTTATTATATCATGACAAGGTGTCTGAAGCTTCTTCTGTATGAAATCAAGGTAACAAATTATGAACAGAAGAGGGACAGAAACAGGTGTGCTTCAGTAAGAAAACTCTAGTAGCAGCATATACCCTTTCGGGGTAAAAGGAAGGGAGGAAGATAAGAAGCAGATCATTTTAGGAATCTGAAAATGTAGACTAGGAAGAAGATAATAAAAACCTAAAGTATGAAAACTAAAGAACAGTATATGAATGTAAGTGGCACAGAAGACAGAACAAACAGAAACAATCAACTGGATTAGATACATGTAAAATTAAATAAGTCAAAGATGCTTTTGCAGTTTTTCCTCCACTTTAACTGAGATACAACTGACAAATAATAAATTGTACATACTTAAAACGTACATTTTTCTAAGTCTGACAGCCTTAAAAATATATATTACATATATATATATATGTAACCACAATCAAGATTATTAATATATTCATCAGCCCCAAAAGTTTCCTTGCATCTTCTTGTAATCTCTTCCTCTCCCTACCCATCCCCATCCCTGCTCACAGGTGACCACTGATCTACTTTCCATCGCTATACACTTCCTACAATTTTACATGAATGGAATCAGACAGAATATACTCTTTTGTTGTCTGTTTCTTTCATTCAGCATAATTATTTTGAAGATCATGCACATTATTTCATCAATAATTCATTCCTTTTTATTCTTGAGTAATAGTCCACTGTATACATACCAGCATTTGTTTATCCATTAATCTCTTTCATCAATTAGTTATCTGGGTTGTTTCCAGTTTGGGACTATTATATATAAGGCTTCTATGAAGATTCATGTATGAATTTTGTACAGACATAGGCTCTTTTCTCTTAAATACCTAGGAATGCAATAGCTAGATCACATAGTAGGGTTTAACTTAAGAAACTGATGAGCCATTTTCCAAATTGGCTGTAGCATCTCACATCCTCACCAGCAGTGCAGAGAATTCCAGTGCCTCCACATCCTCACCATGCTAATAAGTATATAGCAATAATACTTACCTCATTGCCATTTTAACATATTTCTCTAGTGAATTTTGATGTTGAGATTCTCTTTAATGTGTTCATTGCTATGAATCTTGTTGGTGAAGTATCTGTTCCAATCTTTGCCTATTTTTAAATTGAGTTCTGTTTTCTTATAGAGTCCTAAGAGTTCTTTGTTTTGTTTACAAGTCCTTTATCAGATATAATCAATGCAAATATTTTTTCTCAGTCTGTGCTTTTTATTCTCTTATGAGTAATGTTTTTCAAAGAGTTTTAAATTTTGATGAAATTCAATTTATTATTTTATAAATTGTTCTTTTGATGTTGCATCTAGAAACCTTTCCTTAACCCAAAGTCACAAAAGTTTCTCCTTGTTTTCTTCTAGAAGCTGTATAGCTTAAGTTTTATATTTGGGTGTATGATCCATTTTGAGTTAACTTTTGCAGATGGTGCTAGAAATAAACCAAAGGTTTTTTTTTTGATGAAGGCATATGGACATCCAATTGTTCTAGCACCATGTGTGAAATAGACCATGCTTTCTTCACTGAACGGACTTTGAACTTTTACTGAAAATCATTTGTCTTTGTATATATGGATTTATTCCTGAACTGATCCATGCTTGCTGATCTACTTGTTAATCTTTCCACGAATACCATATCACACTTGATATTGTAGCTTTTATAGTAAGCCTTCAAATCAATTAGTGTTAGTTTTCCAACTACGTTCTTTTTCAAATTTGTTTTGGCTGTCCCATTCTTGGCCCCTTGCATTTTCATATAAATTGTTTAATCTGCTTATGAATTTCTACAAAAAGTTTGCTGAGATTTTGTTTGGGATCAATTTGGGGACAAATGACATCTTAACAATATAAAGACTTCCAATCCACACACACAGTATCTCTCTCATGTTTTCGATATTCTTTGATTTCTCTCAGAAATGCTTTGTCATTTTCAGTACATGGATCTTTCAGATATACTTCATGTTTTTGATGCTATTATAAATGGTTTTATTATATTTTCTGACCAATAGAGTAACAAGAATCTCACACAAATGTCCCAAGTACTTATATTTTAAATATATATTGTTTATTTTAAATACATTAATTTCCTTTATTTCTCCTTTATATTATACATAAAAATATATAGTTTTTTTAGAAATTGTGTTTATAGTTGTATTATTGTAACTTTCATTTCAAAAATCTTAAGTGTAGAAAATATAACAAAGGGGTGTAGGGGTTGATGAGATTAAAAACTACTGTTTTGTCAATAATTTCCATGAAACTGAGTATTTAAGCATCATTTGGAAAGACATTCTGATGCTATAAATTAACAAAATGCTATTAAGGAACAAAATTGTCTCTAAACATCAACGGCAGTGGTTAATGGTAATAATAAGAAAAATAAATAAATAAAAGCAACAAGAAATACAGAAAACAATTTAAGAACATTTATACATTTTTGTGATCCAAGGGAAAACAGTACAGAATTGGAACTCACCCAGCTTGTCATGGCTATAACACTATGTACAGTCTTTGTGAATCAGAGTAATTTATCTAAATTCCTTTGTCTCTACATTTCTATAAACTTAAAATAATAGTTTGGGACCAGATGATCCATGATCATCTTTTCTACTATGGAAATATATAATTAATACAAGTACACAAGTAGAAGTCATTACTGGTGCATTAAATTCCTATGATCTGTTCTTTGCCCAGATGCCTAGGTTCTGACCTAAGCTAAAAAGCAGAATCTCAATGGGCTGGTTGCTTAACACCTCTATGCTTTAGTTTCCTCATCCGTAAAACAGTACCTTCATAGAGCTGTGAGAGTGAAGGTTACTGGAAAGCACTAAGAAGAGCACACGTAAGAAATACTAAAAAGTATTGCAATTACTTTTATTTGCAGTATCATTTCCTTCACCCCTTGTACATTACAGATGGAAACTTACGGTATATGATTTCCCAGTGTTTAATTGGAGAGGAAATACTCTGCTCTATTTAATTTTGAGTAATGAAAAGGTGAAGCTTTGGATTCCACATATAAATATGACAGTCTTTACATAAATGAGCAGGTAAATAGCCTTCCTTCATTAAACTACTACAAGGTACAAGGTTTCTTAATATATTACCTTGGGGATAAAGAATACTTTTCTGAAAAGAAGTTATTTGGAACAACATTAAGCTCCTGAGGGAAAAACATTTTTATTGTCCAAGAATTTCTTTTCTGGTATTTGGGCACAAAAACACTCACACAACATTCTGAGGTAACTGAAAAATAAAATAGCTGATATTTTATCTTCTTCTGGAGAACAAAAAGAACATGATCTGTATAAAATTCTGTCAGTCTGTACATAGTTTTATCCCTTACATTAACTGTATTCCAAATGTGTCTTAAGGAAGATTTTCTGGGAGGGAAATACAACATTGACAAAATTATGTTTAATTTCTTCTGTCTGTGCACAGGATAAACAATGGGAGGCTGGATCAGTGATTCTCACATTTTGTGCTCATCAATCATCTGAGGAAATGGATAAACTCCAGGTTCCTGTCCCCATCCCCTGGGATTCTGATTGCTACTCTGCAGCTCTGACATGTTTCTCAGGTTATTTTGATGCTAGTGGCTCCCAGATAAAATTCTGAGAAACTGCATTAAACAAACAAATAACCCTCAAAGATACTAAAATTTTATATTTGTTTTATGCCTTTTACCCAAGGAAAAGAAAACGTTCCAGATACCTCACCTCATATTTCCAACAATAGCCTACATACAGGAACAAAAGCTGATGACATTTAGGTTAAAAAAGAAAATGAAAGTTTTTTTTTTCCTAAAGTATATTATATGAGGAAACACCTCAGAAAACAAAAGTAAATGATTCAATATACTCTTCAGGAGACAAAAATCAGATTTCAGAATTTCAAGTGACTATAGTTAACATAATTTCACACTTCCTACTCCCAGAAGTTTAGGAAAAGAAACAGTGTCATGGTAAATTTAAAAACATGGATGAACTAATCCTTTTGTTCCCACAGCTCAATTATGGTCTAGGCTAAAACAATATAGACTACAATTTGGCAAAATGTTCATCTTTATCAACTAGTAGATGAGTAGCAGCATTTACCTTCAGCACAGAGAAAGCACTCTTTGAAGAAGACTGGTCTGAGGAACATGCAGGCTAGAATCACATGGATAAATACACAGCCTTACATCCTATTCCACAATAACTGAAACATAATTTGCAGTCACTGTCCGTCAGTGTAGTAGGATGTTATAGTATCACTACTTATCTTCTCTGTGCTATACTGCCTTCCCCGTATCTCCCCACCCCACCCCCACACTAGCTACATTATGTGTGCTAATTGTAATAGCCCTTTTCCCCCTTATCTCTCCCTTCCCACCCATCTTCCCCAGTCTTTCCCTTTGGAAACCATTAGTCCATTCTTGGGTTCTGTGAGTCTGCAGCTGTTTTGTTCCTTCAGTTTTTTCTTTGTTCTTATACTCCACATATGAGTGAAATCATTTGATACTTGTCTTTCTCCACCTGGCTTATTTCACTAAGCATAATACCCTCTAGCTCCATCCATGTTGTAAATGGAAGGATTTGTTTTCTTCTTATGGCTAAATAATATTCCACTGTGTATATATACCACATCTTCTTTATCCATTCATCTACTGATGGACACTTAGGTTGCTTCCATTTCTTGGCTATTGTAAATAGTGCTGTGATAAACATATGGGTACATATGTCTTTTTCAAACTGGGCTGCTGCATTTTTAGTGTAAATTCCTAAGAATGGAATTCCTGGGTCAAATGGTACTTCTATTATGAGTTTTTTGAGGAACCTCCATACTGCTTTACAAAACAGTTGTACTAATTTACATTCCCACAGCAGTGTAGGAGGGGTCCCCTTTCTCCACATGCTCGCCAACATTTGTTGTTGTTTGTCTTTTGGATGGTGGCCATCCTAACTGGTGTGAGGTGATATCTCATTGTGGTTTTAATTTGCATTTCTCTGATGACTAGTAAGGTGGAGCATCTTTTCATGTCCCTGTTGGCCATCTCAATTTCTTCTTTGGAGAAGTGTCTGTTCAGCTTCTCTGCCCATTCTTTAATTGGCTTATTTGTTTTTTGTTTGTTGAGGTGCATGAGCTCTTTATATAATTTGGATGTCAACCCCTTATCGGATATGTTATTTATGAATATATTCTCCCATACTGTAGGATGTCTTTTTGTTCTACTAATGGTATCCTTTGCTGTACAGAAGGTTTTTAGTTTGATAATAGTCCCATTTGCTCACTTTTGCTTTTGTTTCCCTTGCCCGGGGAGATATGTTCATGAAGAAGTTCCTTTTGTTTATGTCCAAAAGATTTTTGCCTCTATTTTTTTCTAAGAGTTTTATGGTTTCATGACTTACATTAAGGTCTTTCATCCATTTTGAATTTACTTTTGTGTATGGGGTTAGACAGTAATCCAGTTTCATTCTCTTACATGTAGCTGTCTAGTTTTGCCAGCACCAGCTGTTGAAGAGGCTGTCATTTCCCCACTGTATATTCATGGCTCCTTTATCGTACAGTAATTGACCATATATGCTTGGGTTTATATCTGGGCTCTCTATTCTGTTCCACTGGTCTATGGGTCTGTTCTTGTGCCAGTACCAAATTGTCTTGATTACTGTAGCTTTGTAGTAGACCTTGAAGTCAGGGAGTGTAATTCCCCCTGTTTTATTCTTCCTTCTCAGGATTGCTTTGGCTATTCAGGGTCTTTTGTGGTTCCATATGAATTTTAGAACTATTTGCTCTAGTTCACTGAAGAATCCTGTAGGTATTTTGATAGGCATTGCATTGAATCTGTAGATTGCTTTAGGCAGGATGGCCATTTTGACAATATTAATTCTTCCTAGCCAAGAGCATGGGATGAATTTCCATTTATTAGTGTCCTCTTTAATTTCTCTTAAGAGTGTCTGGTAGTTTTCAGAGTATAGGTCTTTTACTTCCTTGGTTAGGTTTATTCCTAGGTATTTTATTCATTTGGATGTGATTGTAAATGGAATTGTTTTCCTGATTTCTCTTTCTGCTAGTTCATCATTAGTGTATAGGAATGCAACAGATGTCTGTGTATTAATTTTATATCCTGCAACTTTGCTGAAATCAGATATTAGATCTAGTAGTTTTGGAGTGGATTCTTTAGGGTTTTTTATGTACAGTATCATGTCATCTGCAAACAGGGACAGTTTGAGTTCTTCCTTGCCAGTATGAATGCCTTTTATTTCTTTGTGTTGTCTGATTGCCATTGCTAAGACCTCCAGTACTCTGTTGAATAAAAGTGGGAGAGTGGGCATGCTTGTCTTATTCCTGATCTTAAAGGAAAACTTTCGGCTTCTCATTGTTAAGTATAATATTGGCTGTGGGTTTCTCATATATGGCCTTTATTATGTTGAGGTACTTGACCTCTATACTCATTTTGTTGAGAGTGTTTATCATGAATGAATGTTAAACTTTGTCGAATGCTTTTTCGGCATCTATGGAGATGATCATGTGGTTTTTGTCCTTTTTGTTGATGTAGTGGATGATGTTAATGGATTTTCAAATGTTGTACCATCCTTGCATCCCTGAGATGAATCCCACTGGATCATGATGATCATTTTGATGTATTTTTGAATTTGGTTTGCTAATATTTTGTTGAGTATTATTGCATCTATGTTCTTCAGGGATATTGGTCTGTAATTTTCTTTTTTTGTGGTGTCTCTGCCTGATTTTGGTATTAGAGTGATGTTGGCCTCGTAGAATGAGTTTGGGAGTATTCCCTCCTCTTCTACTTTTTGGAAAACTTTAATGACGATGGGTATTAGGTCTTCACTAAATGTTTGATTAAATTCAACAGTGAAACCATCTGGTCCAGGTGTTTTGTTCTTAGATAGTTTTTTGATTACCAATTCAATTTCTTTGCTGGTAATTGGTCTATTCAGATTTTCTGTTTCTTCCTGGGTGAGCCTTGGAAGGTTGTATTTTTCTAGAAAGTTGTCCATTTTTTCTAGGTTATTCAGTTGGTAACCATATAATTTTTCATAGTATTCTCCTAATTCTTTCTATTTCTGTGGTGTCCGTAGTGATTTTTCCTTTCTCATTTCTGATTCTGTTTATGTGTGTAGACTCTCTTTTTTTCTTGATAAGTCTGGCTAGGAGTTTATCTATTTTGTTTATTTTCTCAAAAGAACCAGCTCCTGCTTTCATTGAATCTTTTTATTGTTTTATTCTACTCAATTTTATTTACTTATGCTTTAATCTTTATTATGTCACTCCTCTTACTGACTTTAGGCCTCATTTGTTCTTCCTTTTCTAGTTTCATTAATTGTGAGTTTAGATTGTTCATTTGGGATTGTTCTTCTTTCCTGAGGTAAGCCTGTATTGCAATACATATCCCTCTTAGCACAGCCTTCGCTGCATCCCACAGATTTTGTGGTGTTGCATTATTGTTGTCATTTGTCTCCATATATTGCTTGATCTCTGTTTTTATTTGGTCATTGATCCATTGTTTATTTAGGAGCATGTTATTAAGCCTTCATGTGTTTGTGGGCTTTTTCGTTTTCTTTGTGTAATTTATTTCTAATTTCATACCTTTGTGATCTGGGAAGATGGGTGGTACAATTTCAATCTTTTTGGATTTACTGAGGTTCTTTTTGTGGCCTAATATATGATCAATTCTTGAAAATGTTCCAGGTGCACTTGAGAAGATTGTGTATCCTGTTGCTTTTGGATGGAGTGTTCTGTAGATGTCTGTTAGGTCCACCTGTTCTAATATGTTGTTCAGTTCCTCTGTCTCTTTACTTATTTTGTCTGGTTCATCTGTCCATTGTAGTACGTGGTGTGTTGAAGTCTCCTAAAATGAATGCATTGCATTCTATTTCCCCCTTTAATTCTGTTAGTATTTGTTTCACATATGTAGGTGATCCTGTGCACAGATATTTATAATAGTTATATCCTCTTGTTGGACTGACCCTTTTATCATTATGTAATGTCCTTCTTTGTCTCTTGTGATTTTCTTTGTTTTGAAGTCTCTTTTGTCTGATATAAGTACTGCAACTCCTGCTTTTTTCTCCCTATTAGTTGCATGAAATATCTTTTTCCATCCCTTTACTTTCAGTCTGTGTATATCTTTGGGTTTGAAGTGAGTCTCTTGTAGGCAACATATAGATGGATCTTGTTTTTTTATCCATTCAGTAACTCTATGTCTTTTGATTGGTGCATTCAGACCATTTACATTTAGGGTGATTATCGATAGGTGCGTACTTATTGCCATTGCAGGCTTTAGATTCGTGGTTACCAAAGGTTCAAGGGCAAGTCCCTTACTACCTAACAGTCTAATTTAACTTACTTCATATACTATTACAAACACAACCTAAAGGTCTTTTTCTTTTTCCCCTCCTTTTTCTTCCTCCTCCATTCTTTTTATGTCATGAATCATATTCTGAACTCTTTGTCTTCTCTTGGGTGACATCTATTTAGCCTTAGGAATACTTCCATCTATAGGAGTCCTTCCAAAATGCACTGTAGAGGTGGTTTGTGGGAGGTAAATTCTCTCAGCTTTTGCTTATCTGAAAATTGTTTACTACCTCCTTCAAATTTAAATGATAACCTTGCAGGGTAGAGTATTCTTGGTTCAAGGCCCTTCTGCTTCATTGCATTAAATATATCATGCCACTCCCTTCTGGCCTGTAAGGTTTCTGTTGAGAAGTCTGATGACAGCCTGATGGGTTTTCCTTTGTGTATGATCTTTTTTCTCTCTCTAGCTGCTTTTAAAAGTCTGTCTTTATCCTTGATCTTTGCCATTTTAATTATTATATGTCTTGATGTTGTCTTCCTTGGGTCCCTTATCTTGGGAGATTTGTGCACCTCCATGGCCTGAGAGACTATCTCTTTCCCCAGATTGGGGAAGTTTTCAGCAATTACCTCCTTAATGATACTTTCTATCCCTTTTTCCCTCTCTTCTTCTTCTGGTACCCCTTTAATGCAAATATTGTTTTGTTTGGATTGGTCACAGAATTCTCTCAATATTCTTTCATTCTTAGAGATCCTTTTTTCTTTCTGTGCCTCAGCTTCTTTGTATTCCTCTCTAATTTCTATTTCATTTACCATCTCTTCAACTACATCTCATTTGCTTTTAAATCCCTCCATTGTATGTTTCATTTCAGATAAGGTATTTCTTAATAAGTGAATCTCCATCTTAAATTCTTTCCTGAGTTCTTGAATATTTTTCTGTACCTCCATAAGCATGTTGATAATTTTTATTTTGAACTCTCTTTCAGGAAGTTTGGTGAGTTCAGTTTCATTTGGCCCTCTTTCTGGGGTTTGTGTGATTTTGGTCTGAACCATGTTCTTTGTCGTTTCGTATTTCTGTGTGGTGCCCACTAGTGCGCAGAAACTCCAGTCTCTGGAGCTGCTCAGCCCCTAGAGTGAGGTTGGGAATCATAGGGGAGCAGAGCTGGTGCCCTGTTTCATGAGGTCTACTCTGTTCGTGAGGTCTGTTTGCAGTCTCATTCAGCCTTCTTTCTTGTTGCTGTTTTAAGATTAGTTGTATTAATTAACTATATTTTTGTACAATTTGTGGTTTGGAGAGGAGCTCTCTGTCTCACCTCTCACTCTGCCATCTTGCAGGTCCCTTCTTAAGTCCCTGCTGATTCTTAAATACATAAAAGTTTGAGAATCAGTGGTGAAGGAAGAGTAGAGACCATTATGAGTAACAGAAGAAAAATAACAGTACAGCACTATTAAGTATATGAGTAAATGGTATTCCTTGGACCAAATTTATTTGTAAATTAAGACAGCAATGTAATATTAGAATGGCTATTAGAATGGCTAAAAATTTTTTTAAAAAGCAACAACTATCAAATTGCTGGTGAGAATGCACAGCAGCATTACTGAGGGTGGGAATACAAAACAGTACAACTACTTTGAAAGACAGTTTGATGGTTTTTTAAAAAAGCTAAAGACAGACTTACCATATGATCCAGCTATTGAACTCATTGGTGTTTACCAAAAAGAACTGAAAACATATCCACACAAAAACCTGCACATGGATGTTTATAACAGCTTTATTCATAACTGCCAAAAACTGTAAGCAACCAAGATGTCCTTTGATAAGAAAATGGGAAGATAAACTCAGGCAAATCAGTAACAATGGGTATTAGTGTAAAAAAAGGAACTATCAAACCATGAGAAGGCATTGAGGAAACTTAAACGCGTATTGCTAAACAAAAGAAGCCAGTTTGAAAAGGTTACATACTGCATGATTCTAACTGTATGATGTTCTGGAAAAGGCAAAACTATGGAGACAGTAAATAATCAACGGTTGTCAGGTTAGGGGAGAGAAGGATGAATAGGTGGAGTGAGGGGGACTTGTAATGTAGTAAAACTACTCTGTATGCAGCAGTAAGGATGGCTACATGTCATCACTCATTTGTTAAAACTGAGGGGACTATCCATCACAAGTAAACTTAATGTAAACAATGGATTACAGTTAATAACAATGTATAAATATTGGTTCATTACTTAAAAGAAAAAGGATGCCTCAAAATTGTTTCAATAACCATGGAGTAGGATAAGAAGCTGACACTCTGTACTTTTATCCATGTGATTCTGACCCGGGTGTTCCTCAGACCACTCCTCCAGAAACAGTGCTTACTCTGTGTTGTTGATAAACTCTGTCAATCAGCTGGTGGTTAATGAAGATCTGCATCTTGCCAATTCTATTCAATTAACTATAAAGCCAGATGCTAATAATAGGAGAAACTGTATGTGCATATGATGAGGTATTAAAGGAAACTCTGTGCACTATCTATTCAATTATTCTGTAAATCTGTACTAAAACATAAATTCTATTCATTATTTCTTAAGATAATCATAAATAAAACAAAGTCACAACTTAGCAACTGCCCAGCTTTAGTTCATAGCAACATAAAGCAAAGGCTCCTACACTGAAACAGCTGGCTAGAAAGGTGACAGCAAACACACATGACTGTGACAGAAGAAAAAGCAGAGTCCACATAACATGTCATAAGTACATCAAGTTGAGCAGACCGGCAAGTGGAGACACGTGGGGCCTGCACACTGACATCTCATTTCTAGAAAGCTTTCCAGCAGTGCTCAGAGCTTGACACCCTAGGGTTGGCCTCCATCCTGAGAACCAGTGGCCCTCATCCTTGCTCCCCTTCCCTCCCTCTCGTAAGGGTGGTCAACTCTAAACAGTCTTGACCCCAGGAGGACCACTGTCCAAGCTATCACAAGGCCAAGGCTAAGCCCAGAACCTCAACATGTCCTACACTATAAGCACAGGCTTCCTGCCTCTGTGCTTCCTCCCTCATGGTCCACTGACAAAAAAAGCCCAGTTTACAGAGTCCATCTGTGTGGCCAGGACCAGTCAAGCTGGCTAACTGAGGTGCACACTATTCCATGCCTGGCTGGTCAGCCCAGGTCATTTGCACATCTCCTCAGACAAAAAGAACAAGACTGCATTCCAAAGTTACCTCCTCCTGGAATCCCTCCTAAACCTCCCAGGGTGTCCTGCTAGGCTCTGAACCTCCCACTCACCTGAGAGGCCCTGAGGGGAGCAACTTGTCCTCTGTTCTACTTCAGGGCACAATCCCAATGCCCAGAGGGCCTTCTGCCATGATTGAAAATGATGGCCCAATACCACTCTGTAAGCATGAGGTGGACCCCTTCTCAGATGCTGCCATGCTAGCTTCCAAGCTGCCTGAGGACAGCAGTGGGACAGGGCACCTATGGAGCAGACATTCCTAGGGCTCCTTCCTCCTGAGGCCCTCTAGCTCACAACAGTCATGGCTAACACTCCTAAGCTCTGCCTGTACTTGGCCTAGGGGCCAGCCTGGCTCAGGTAAAGCCCTGCTTCTTATACAACAAGTCTGTGTGAGAAAAAGTCCCTGAAGAGCCTTCAAGTCAGCCCAAGAGATGGCTCCACCCACCTAGCCATCTACGACTGACTGTCCCTTACTATATCCCCCCAAAATTCATATGTTGAATCCCTAACTTTCAGTATCTAAGAATATGACTGTATTTAGAGATACAGCCTTTAAAGAGGCAACATGACGTTACATGAGGTAGATGGGTGTGTCTATTCTAATCTGACCAGTATCCTCATTAGAAAAGATGATTAGGACACAAGAACAGAGGTACCAGGGATGTGGGCACACACACAGGAAAAAGGTATAAAGACACAGCAAGAAGGCGGCCTTCTGCAAGCTGAGCAGAGAGGTCTCAGAAGAAACCAACCCTGGCAACACTTTGATCTTGGACTTCCAGCCTCTGGAATGCTAACAGAAAAAATTTCTATTGTAAAAGCCACCCAGTCTGTAGTATTTTGTAATCATGGCTCTAGCAAACTAATACAACCCCTAAGAGACAAATGAAGCATCAGATGAACCTTAGAAACAGCAATACTTGATAAAAGAAAAAAAAATCACAAAAAATATGACTATTACTCAACATTCTGAATTTGTTACCCATCTATACCAGAATATATGTGAAGTACTAGGAATTCAGACAAAATTTATGTTACAGAAATAAAAAAATGTAAGTATTATCCATCCAAAAAGAGTCACATAAAAAATGTTCTTATGGAGAACAAGTTCCTCTAATACTTTTAGAACGTTAGCTGGCTTTTAAAAATTCAAATTATAAAATATCTTCGATATAATATATCTACCACAAAAAGTAAGGTCTACTAGGTACCCAAACTCATGATTTTCTAGTAGTGCTGCATGTACACAACTCTACGATGTCCCTCAGGGATGCTTCAGAAGGCCTACCGGAGGCCAACCAGGCATAGAGCCCAGGGAGCTTGACTTAAACTAACCTGAGCAGCTCCACTGTTACCTTTTCTCAAATCGGGGTTCTGTGTAAGATTCTGTTTGAATAACAATTCCACTGGGTCAAAAAAAAAAGGTATGAAAACCAATGGACTAAGTCATTATTCCAACTATTTCAAACTTAAAAATCAGGATATTAAAGGGATCTGATATATAATTATCATATACGTGGAATAAATTATGATTATCTTCTTCTCTCAACAGAGTATTTGAGGAAGAAAGGGCACAGGTTCACAATTGAAAAGATACCTGACAAGGGTAGAGAACATCACAAATAGCTTGAAGAGGAGTTCTTCCCCAGTTGCAATATATTAATCATTACATAAACCTGCATGTTTTGCAGTGCACAGTTGGTTCATCTTTACAACATTCCTTGCTGGCTGGAAAGGAAAAATATTCCTTTCTATAGGGTAGACAACTGAGGTGGATAAAGTTAATACTCAGAGTAAATATAGAAATCATGCTTAGTGCTCTTCAGGCAATGTGACTAAGCAGACTAGAATTTGAGTACCTACTCCATCACTTACTGATCTGGCCTTGGGGCCTCTTTATTAAACCTCTCAAAACTGTTTCCTGTCCATAAAGTGGGCCATAAAAAGTACCTTGAAGTTTTGTGATGATTAAAGAAAACGTTGTATATAATGCACCCAGCAGTATTTTGCACATAGCAAATGCTCAATACAAGCCTCCCCATTTACACCTTCCCCTGTAGTAAGCCATGAGGTGCTCTTACAAATGGACTAGTGTTAGAAATAGCAAGGAAGAGTGAATTGGGTGGATTCTATCTTTCAAGTGCTATTTAAATAAAGTTTTGACAGTGATATTTAAAGACCTGCTCCTGGTTTTATGCCTCCTACCTTTTGCACATGCATACTCCAACATGATCTAAACAGATATGAATGCCTTTCCACAACCAATCAAGATGAAAAATAGTGTTCCTATATGCAAAATCTTTCAATATCAATCATAAACCTGTTTGTATTTTAAATAATTTGTTTTGGCAATAAGCTAATTTTTAACTAGTTTATATTAGGTTTTAAAAAACTTGTTTAAAAAATAAACTAATATGTGTGACACTAAGTAAAAGAATTAAGAAGGTAAATGTACACCTGCAGAAAGTCAATACTCAATAAATAACTTACATGGGAAGAGGGAAACCTGCTACCACTTTTAAAATCACAGTATTTAAATGTTGAGAAGGACTAGAGGGGTTGTAAATGGAACTCTCTAACTAAAAAGAAACTGAAGCCCAAAGAAAGTGACTTGTCTAAGATTATAAGAAAGGTAGCAATATCAAGGCCAAAATGTAACTGCCATTTTAAAATCAAATTTATTTTCTGATCATCTTTTAGACCCTAAAATTTATAGCTCATTACCATGAACATGCAGAATTGACCACTTCAAAGGAAAAAAAGATAACCCCAGTTTTCTATTTAGCTCCATATTTAATCAAAAGCACCAATTACAGCAATTAAGAAATCAGAGTACAGAAGGAGTACCCCAACTGTAAAAATAAGAAATGTGTGGTATAATATATGATTTTTCTGATCTTAATCATCAAATTAAATGATTATAGGTACTTTTAGATAAAAGGATAGATAATATTTAATTTGTAAAAGAAAGAACAATTATTTAAATTTAAAAATCGACAACTACTAAGTGAAAAATGTACATCAGGCCTGGTCTAAGTACTTTACATATTTTATAGTAAATAATCTTTATGATAATCGTATGAGATAAAGAATAGGTCTACAATCCCCATTTTACAAATGGGGATACTGAGGCACAGAGAAGTAAAATAACTTGCTCAAGATAACATAGGGTTAAACCCCAGGCAATCCTGCACCAGAGCATGCTGTACTATTTTAAATTGTGTGTAAAAACCTAATAGTTTTTATTTAATATGTAGTATAAAAGTTTCAAAATATTTATATAATAGTTATTAATATTTCTAGCTATATGGCATGAGCATTTTATGTATGCAGCATTTTAGGAACACTTATAAACAGATCACAAAAACCACAGGTTATATACTAAACATAAAATTTTAAGGCATTTCCAGATACTCTTCTACTGATAGTTTTAAAAGTTAAAAGAAAATCTATCTATCCTTTGGAAATTAAGGCCAGTCAATCTAAAAGATGCCATTATCAGGTCTCAAATTATTTAGCCATATATCTAAAGAGAAATGAAACTGCTTTAGATTCTGTTGCTGCTCTATTAATACATTGTTTACATTAAGTTACAAGGCATTTTGAAAGAAAAATATTGATCAAACTGACTCAATTCTAGAGCGAAAATATATGTGAATCATGATTTAAAACCAATATTAAAAGCAAGGCAGAGTTACAGGCCTGATAATCTAAAAGTAGTCATCAGGCCTGTTCTGCTCATACTTTAGCTATATCACCATTTCGAGAAGAAAAAGGAGATAAAAACAACCACAGTAGTAACTACAGAAGGAAATCCAAGTCTAATGTAATCTACATTTTTCTATCACTGCAGACAAAATTTCTGATGACAAGTCTATTGTCAGTACATGTTATAAACAGAAATATTACTAAAGAATAAAGAAAAACTGTTCTTTGAACTTTTCTACATGTAATTCTTTGTTGCCTACCTGAAATCCATGCTTGCCTCTCCACCATGTGCTTAACACTTTTGGGGGCATGTCAATAACAGAAACAATGTCTCCCACCTAGGAGAAAAAGTTTTAAACAACATGTTTTCAGTCAAATTCTAAACCAACTGTTATACCTAGAATTTAAGTCTGAACTATAACGAAAAGGTAAAATACTATCTTTATTCTCTGGCTAGTTATTTCTGGAAAAACAAGACACTTCTTTCTGTAAAGAATTTAATAATCTTAACCATTTGTTAAGAAGATGTCTACAAAAAAAATAAGGAGCACAAAGACTGTGATCCAACTAACATGTATAGTAACTTCAGAAAGTGCAAGATTTTTGAAGACTTAGGCATCAAATCATCCTTACCTTTTTTGTTAAAATACTCTGTTACTACTATTACTGAAATTGATCAGATTCACTTATAAAGGACAGTTTTAAATACTCACATTTAGAACAAATGCTATTAATACCACATTTAGTGAGCACCTACGATGTGCCAGGCACTGCGCTGAGCACTTGACATATCTTGTTTAATCACATGGGAAAGGCCTAAGATGTCTATAATACTAAGTTATTATTAGTAAGTGTAAAATTTGATTAGAACTTTACACTTCTTTCAAAAGATTGTAAAATGTATTTACACTAAATAGCTTGCTTCTCTTCACTCTAAAAAGCAAATTAGTGAATTGAAACAAACTGTTACAACATTGTAAAAATAAAAATCACAATAATAGTTTTTAATAATACATTTAATGGAAGTTATATTCTTCAATCAAAATAAGTCATGATTTCTGTGATAAAACATAGGTTCAGCACTTTAGAGCAATATTATTAATGTATAGAATATTGCTTTAAAATTTATTGTATACTATTTTTTTAAGTTATTAAAAACTCAGCTTCACAAAACTGTATTTGCTAACAGACTTGACATCTTTCAAGACCTACATTCCTTTGTATATAGAACCTAAAAATTGAGTTTGAAATAGTTCAAATTCTATACAGTAAAAATTCATAAGCTTTTTTAAACTGAGTAACTGCCAGCATTTTTTTGTCTCTCATCAGCCAATATTAAAGGAAGAAACTTAATTCCCCTCCTTTTACATCTAACAGCAAGAAATGTTTATTTCACTTTCATCTGTTAACTCAATTTTTTAACAAACAAGGAGTAGAAAGTATCACTAGGTAGTTTTTAGCTACTAAAACACAAAGACTAAAGATTGAGACTTGGTTTCAAGAAGCTTACAGAGACAGGAGAACACTTATGATTGGATGTAACAGTGATATGTCAGACATGAGCCATGAGAACAGTTCAGAATGACATTCAATCCAGGCGTTTTGGGGGTATGTATTTGCATGGAGTATGGAGAAGATCAAGGATGACTTCCTAAAAGAAATAGGAGGCATTTAAGATGAATTCTGAAGGATAAGTTCAGTTATTTAAATGAAAACAGATGGTGTTTCAGGCTGCAAGATAATGGGGTATGGAAAAACCTGGTATTTTTAATTAAGGAAATGATTAAAAAAAACATTTAAACATGAGCTAGAAAGGTAGCAGGGATGGAGTTAACACATAGGTATCTAGTCATTTACCTCTAAGGTCAGTTCATCAGGGGCCCGAGCAGTGTACCTCTTGATAACGTGGGCAGCTCCGACAGCAGGAGTGTTAATGGATGATTCCTCATGAACTAGAAGGTGATTCCCCCTATTATCAATCTGTAACAAAAAAATGGACTATGAGATGGTTAGAGACATGGGACTTGTGAAATTCTGACTACCTGTAAAAGATTTAGAGAAATAATAATCCAAAGACTCTTTAAAAGAAAAACATAGACTACCACTTACTGAGTATTTAACATATGCCAGTCATTATGCTGTGCATATAACATATATGGTTTAATTTAATCCTCATAAATATAAATGATACTTATCATCAACATCATTATCTAAAGATGAAGCTGCTAAAGCTAAAAGAGATTATGTACCTCAAGGGAAATTAAATAACTTGTCCAAGATAACAGAGCCACTAATGGAAGAAGCAATATCTCAATGCAAGTTGGCCTGGCTCTAAGTTCTATATTCTTTCCATATTCCACCCTGTCACAGTTTCCACTGGGAGGAGAAAATAAGTCTACATAAGCATATTAAGGAGAAACGTCTAACATATTTACTGGATACTGTATCACTCAATTCTTATTCTTATATTGGACTCTTTAAAAGGTTATCTTGTTCACAAATAACTAAAAAAATTTTTCAATATAAATTAAATGAAAAAATATGTACACCCTACTAAATGCATACATTAATAAATTAAACACCAAATAACAGGTGTCATTGCAATTCATAAAATAAATTAAATTAGTTTCCTGGATTATCAAAGAAAGATTCGAAATGAAAAATATTTAATGTATCACGTACATATCTATCCTTCCTGAAGATGCTAAACATCATTTCTCTGATTTCTGAAATATAATAGCTATCAAAATTAAATTAATGTTAAATTTATTAAGTAGACAATTTAAAAATAAACTTTAAGAAGAGATGAATTAGATAGTACCTCCATCCAAGTAAGGGCAGGTCCACAGTTGATCTTGTTGCCAGCAATAGCTGAAAGACGGGACAGGTAAGCCATAAGCATCTGCGTGACCGACTAAAGAGAAAGAAAAAATTCAGTGTTAACTCAGTAAAGATGCTATATAAACTCCCTGTCAGAGAAACTGGCGTAAATTGGTTGTTTCAGGGGGTGGAGTGTAATCTGCAGATTTTTAGGCATTTTAATAGTTACAAAGGATTCTTCACAGGGGCTTAACAGTTCCACCAACTGAAACTTCAGGCCCTTAATAGTAATTCCCTGTCTTGTGAAGAACTTTGACAATTAGCCCCTCATCATCAGGGATCATACTATATTACAGTTTCTAATATTATTGCTTTCTCTTTCTATGTTTGTATGGAAAACAAAAAGATAACTATAACAGAAACATACTTGGCTTTCTGCCTAACTTCCCCTGGCTACTCTGAAACTCTTTCAATCTTCCTTGAATTTGGCTGTGGCAAGACAGCCAGGGTCATAGATGATCCTACAAGCACAGGTCAGCTGATTGGCCTGGGAATGTGATCAAATATTAACTGGCCTAACAAGAGATACTACAAGAATTAGGAATTTGATACAACATTTCAGCTCACTCTGAATGCTGTCTTAAAAAGAGATTAAAAACCTGGGACCTGTTGGTAGCGGCCATGCTGAGTCTGAAAGAGAAAAATTCAACAGTAGGCAGAGATGGGAAATGGAGATACAGAGATTCTAGGTTTTCTATGCTATAAAAGAATCTGTGGTTTTAAGACATTCCTGAGATGTGCATGCAGGGTCAGTTCTTGCATGAATGATACTGTCTCTACTTTGTTCTACCTACTTAAATGCCTTGGAATGAATTATAGATTTGATATAGCTTCCCCTCAAGACTTGGAAGATTTTTTGCACTGTTTTCAAGCATCCACTGTGGCTGCCAAGGAGTCTAATGCCAATACAATTCTTCTTGGTTTGAGAAAATTTGTTTTTGCTCTCTGGAAACTTTTTGGGTTTTCTGTTTTAGCATTTTGAAATTTCACTACAGTGTTTCTAGATGTGTCTTCTCACTCATATTTAGCACTTAATGGGACCATGTGTAATCTGAGAACATGCCTTTCTTTAACTTTAGGAAATTTCCTTATATTAGTTTTTAGTTACTTCCATCCACTCTCTCCTCCTATAACTTCTATGAAAGGGAAACAGAAACGTCTGGATCTATTCTCCATGCCTCCCAACTGTTCTCTTACAACATTTTATCTTTTTATCTCTTTTGGGGCTGTATTCTTACAAAGCTTGCTCTTCCAGCTCCCTAATTCTCTCTTCATCTGTGTACATTTCTATGTAGTCCACCTATTCAGGTTTACCATTACTAACATTAATTTAAATGACGATACGGTCATTTTCTAAGATCTCTGATGATTTATTTTTTTAAAATCTTCCCTCATTCCATGAATGGATCTGCCTCATTTTCTCTCTGAGGATAGCAATCATACTTCCCTGTGCTTGCTCTTCTGCTTGCTCCTCTCAGGTGTTTTGTTCACTCAATTTTTACATTTAAGATTTCTAGTTTATCTGTCTTCTGCAGTCCTCTTGTGCACGCTCCTTATGCTGTATTTTCTTGCTCCCATCAATCTTATCCTATCTACTATTTTCAAAGATTCCTAACAATTTTTGACTTTCTGATGTTTTTTATTTCTCATGTTATAAAGAATTTCTTCCCTTGTAAAATTTTGAAGATCTTTTATATTTTTACTAGGAATTTTTAGCAGGAGTGGAGGTAGGTACACAGACACAGACTGCCATCATAAACTTAAGCAAAAAGCATTGTTTTAATATGCATTTCTTTCATAATTAGTGAGGTCAATGTTTTTCTACACTTCTGCTTCCATATTTTAAGTTCTCTTTGAAGTATGATTTGTTCGTATATGTTGCCCATGTGAGTTTTTTCTTATAAAATTATATACCAAACCTACTTTAATTCTAACACCTCACACAGTGTTACAAATTTTTCAGTTATTAAATAAATAATCCCAGGAATCATCCTGAGTATTTGATGTAACAACACTTTATTTAGTGTTATTATTGATGTAACAAACCTTTTATTTAGTACACAGGCAAAAATTTCTGCTAATTCATATAATACTTTTGCAACGTACTAAATGCTTACCTCTGGACTGTCCTTCAGGGTATCAGAACGGGGAAGCTCTGAGAGCTGAGAGAATCGTCGGTCATAAATACATAGATGAAGATGTTTATCAAGTACCCGAAAATCTTCATAACTTCTTTTAACAATCCAACTTTTGCCCTATGGGTTTAAAAAAAAAAAGACTCCTATAATTCTATTAGGAAATGCTTACGAATCAGGCCTTATTCTATAATGGTATTTTTATCCATGAGATTTTATATTTTCTAATGAAAAGCTTCTACTAACTCGATAGCAGATAAACTCAAAAACACTCCAGTGAGTTATATTACATTAAAAGGCCAATAATGGAAAATAAGATAGAACTCTCCACTAACCCTCTTCCCATAGCTGGTCAAAGGCCACCAGCTTTTTGGGAGCAACTGCTTGGTAGTAAGATAGTATGTGACATTAAACCCACAGAAAGAGCCATAAAATAATTTTGTGTGGGAGAATATTACCAAAAATTAAAGAAAAATCAAACCAGATTATTGGTAGTTGTCACCAACATTTTCCGTGACTTTGATTTAACAGTGAAAACCAAAACTGCTGCAGTCTTCAGTTGCAAGCATTTGATATGGACATACTATCTAGAACCCATTACCCCTCCCCTCTGCCCAGACTTTCTTCCTTTCCTTGCCCAATCTCACATCCTCATCAGAAATGGAAACCTCATAGAGCATGTTCATTACATGCTATCTCTCATTTTCTTACAAGTCTATTACTTCCGACTGATAAAGCTTTACTAAAGATGGACATTATTTCTCACCTGGAATACTGCTAATGCTCCTTGCCCTGGATCTCCTCCCTTCCCACCAATACAAAATACAAAGCTTATCAGGTCACACTGCTATAAATCCTTTAAAAGCTCTCTGGGTCGGCAATAATGAGCAGGTCTTTACTGTACTCCATTTAGTTTTGCAATTTAATCTGATTTTATATGGAGGCTTTGATCTCATAAAAAAATCTGGAGGGACTGGGAGAAAAAGCCTCCAGAGCAACCATCTCAGGATTGAAGAAAACATTCTTAGCATAGCTTTTCTCCATTTGCCTCAGCCAGAAGGGGCAGAAGCAGAAGTTATCACTTCACAGGAGAGGTGCTGAATTCTGAACACAGGTATGTCAAAAACTAACAGGATCATCTTGTCTAATCTTACTTTGTATTGTAATTCTCCATTACACAGATGGAGGGTTGTTAGAATGAAATAAGAGAATAGACGTGGCAGAGACTTGTAAGGAACAGTGTCCTGGTTATTATTCTAAGATAAGCTAGTTCAGTAAGTCTAGAATGGGATTCAGTTAATTCTGACTGATGATCAGCATGAACTAAGAACCACTGATCCACAGGGTTAAGGCTAAACATATGTACACATATCATGGTTTTTATGCCCAGGCCCTGCTTAAATTTATAGTCTGATTTCACTCACTACTCCTCCATGCCCTTTCTTTGCTTCCAGTTATGCTCAATTACTTCCATTTATTCAATTATGAGATATAAGTTCCCTTTCTTGCCTCAGTGATTTTCAGGCACTGTTCCTTCTGCTACGGAAAGCTATTTTCTTCCTCTTTGCTCAGGTAAGCACCTTTGTTTTCACAGTTCTACAGCTGCCTTCTACCCAAAACTTTCCTGAATGACCACAGGGGGTTAAATACTTGCTTCTTTGGGATGGCAAAAATAAAAAATAAAAATAAACAACAACAAAAAAAAGAAAGCCTTCTTAGCACATAGTTAACAATTAATCTTTCACACTTACACATATTTTAAGATTATGCAACACTTCAAATATCAGAAGAGTACAAAAAATAATACATTCCTATGTCTCTATCACAGAGATTAAACAGATGTTGACTTTTTTGTTTCAAAGCTCAGGTTTTTGTTTTTGTTTTTTAACCAATTTACAGATATAAAGCCCCATTCTGTCTTATGTTCTCCTTCCAAAGTTAAAGACTGGAGTTGAAGTGCACTGTTACCTTGCATAGGTGCATGTTATCCATAAAGAATGCATGTATCCATAATGAATGGCTACTGTTCTGAATAAGCATATAAATTGTATCACATAATTCACACCTTTTGGAACTTAGTTTTTTCATTCAACATCATCTTGAGATTTACCCATGTTGATATAGATAGCTCTATTATTACATGTTGAAGTGTAATCTGTTGTAGGAATAAACCCAGTTTATTTTTCCATTCCCCTCAGAAGGGGAGTAGGTATTCAATGCTTGGCATTATCACACAGTGATGCAATGAACATGTTCACGTTTTGTCCTGCCTGTTTGTGAGATTCTCCACAGGAACTACCCAGAAATGGACTGCCAGGTCATTATGTATGCCCATTGTCCCCTTTATTTCAAATTGCAAAATGGGTCTCCAAAGTGGTAATACGAATTATGTATGAACTGCCTCTTCCTACCAGAAGCCTGTTCATTACCTCCATTAAAATGATGACTTTTACTTATTGATTCATAGAAGTTTTCTGCTTGCTTGCTAGTATGTTGGAAAAATCATGTTTTATCATGGACATGTATTTCAAACATTTGTTCCAACTTTGGGGCTCTCCCCTCAGTTTATAGTATATTGTCAAAAAGAAGTAACATAAGGCTTTATTTCATTCTTTATGAATCTAATTAAAGATTAAGTTTGCTCAAAGTCTTGAATATGCATTGGTGGTACAGTGGTGAGCATAGGTGCCTTCCAAAGTCTTGGATAGGTATATGAAAGAACAGGGAATATAGTAAGTATCCAATAAAATCATTTAAATAATTTCATCTGGACAAGAATGGCTATCATCCATCATATTTTAAATTTATCCATTCTATCTTCTGATTTTGGTTTGGCCTATAGTGTTTTTAAAACTATGTATGAACACCTTTAGTTACAACACAGCAAAATCCAATTTGCCAGAGTAATTACCATACATCCAGTCATTTCCTATGTTTACATTGCCCACATAGTTCCTGAAGATATACCAATTTACCAACTCCTAAAATAAGGAAATAGCCAAAAACTTGACTCTAATATCAGAATGTCCTAATCGTGAATTCTGGAGATTTAATAACTGAATGAAATAAATTAATATAAAATGTTTAGTAGAGCATCAGCTAATAGAAATGGGTCAATACACTCTAGCTATTACTGTTCCTTATTAATTTAGAGAACTTGCTCTGGGTTGAACGTAACAAAATTAGGTAACAAAGGTCCCAAACAAAACCCCATGATACTTAGCAGAACAAATGACTAGTCACCAAAAGCTCAGCAACTCAAGGACAAAAGAACATTTTTATTAATTACTGTTAAGTATATCAGGGTTCAACCAGGGAAGAGTTAAATGTATCTCTAGAGGTCAAAGGTTGTTTTCCATATTGGCTGAATTATCAGCTCTAGTTTTAGAGAGTAAAATCTCAAATTCAGTATCATTATTTTAAAATAATTCACATGCTCTGGTGACCTTCTGTTTTGTTTTGTTTTCCTGCTCCCTTTCAAAAGAAAATATAACACTAGGATTTTAAGTCACTAGTACAAAGGCAGAGCAACAGATCAGGATTAACTCTAAACACATGTATAATTATTACACTGTACTAGCAGAAAATAGAGAAATAACCTGACAACTTGGTATATTCCACACCTATTACTCATTTTGAACCCACTGACTAGGCAAAATGATCAATATAAAGGAAATTCAGTACCTATGTTTGTGGTGCCTGGTACTTCTAGAGTAGAAACTGGCTCTGCTTTTAATCCTTTTTCAGTCAGCATTCCTTACAGAATGGAGAATATTTTTACATAACTGTAAAGGTGTAACAGACTGAATGTTTGTGTTTCCCCAAATTCATATGTGGAAACCCAACCTCTGATGTGATGGCATAGAAAGTCATTAGAAAGTGGAGCCCTTGGGAGGCAATTAGGATTGTATAGATCATGAGGGTGGAGCCCTCATGAACAGTATTAGGACTCTTGTAAGAGTCCTGAAAGAGCTTGCTTCCCCGTCTCTTCCTACTGTCACATGAAGTTACAATGAGATGTCAGCAATCTGCAACCTGAAAGAGGGCTCTCACTAGAACTTATACCATTCTGACTTCCTGATCTCAGACTTCCAGCCTCCAGAACCATAAGAAATAAATTTCTGTTGTTTATAAGCCACTCAATCTATGGTACTTTGTTACAACAGCCTAAACTAAGATAATAAGGTTGCATCTGGCACCAGGAATATCACTTTCCCCTGGCATACAAAATAAATTTCTAGGCCAACATAACTGTGAAACAAGGAAGGAAGAGAGAAGAAAGGAAAGAAAGAAAAGAATGAGGAAAGCAGTAATCAGGAATGAAGGATTTGAAGTTTGACTAGCCTTGGCTACTTGTTAGTACATTACCTTATATAACTCTTATGAACCTCAGTTTACTCACCTGTAAATTGGGGAGGTTAACAGTACCTAGGATGGTGGAAGTTTAAATGAAATAATCCATATGAATCACACTGCCTTGCAGTCACTCATTAAATATTTTCTATCATTACTGATATTCTTCTTGCTGGTATAGCTGTCATAAAAGCATCTTTTGCATGCCACAGGGTACAACAGGCAAATATTACTTAAGGTGAAAATGTTAACATTCATGAACACTTATCATAATACCTTCACTAGCCAAGGTAGATTTTGAAAAAGCTATTAAAACTTGCAAATGATAGACTTGGGAAGTTCTAAGATCAGAATACAGTAACTGATAACAAGATTATAACACATTTGATTTAAGTCTATGTCCCAATGTCTTATACTTAAGAATAAATGTCTAAAAATGTGACATAAGCTGAAGCTAAGTAAAGGATATACGGAAATCTCTCTACACTTTTACATATTTTCTGTAAGTCTAAAAGTATTTTTAATTAAAAGGTAAAAAACACACACAATTCCTAAAAAAAAAAGTTGTACCAATTTTTACTGCTTGGACCTATTTCACTGCATCCTAGTAATGAAAAGATTATTTAAAATTTTTCTAGTAGGTGAAAAATTATGAATTATCCATTCACATCTTTGACAATTTTTCTACTAACATATCCTGTCATATAATTTATCATGCTTATCAAAATTATTACACTGCATGTCTAAGCAAACTACATAGTGGAACTATTAGCTCTTTGAGAGCTGTAACACTTAGGCAGTTTATAACAGTGAAGAAAATTCTTTGAAAGCATATTGAAGTAATATATTAAATGGCTTATGACACTGGAATATTGATTTTTTTTTTCCTTAAAAAAAGTCGAAGAGAAGTTGGTTGGTCCTTCTTGCTTGGGACATTCTTCCTATAGAAGTATTTAAAATAAACTTTTAAAAGAAGCATTAAAATATATTGTTTTGTGGCATTATACTTGTTCTGTCATTTCAACTTTTAGTTCATCTGGCTTTGTCACAACAAGTACCACATGAAAATGAGGAGCCCTACAAAAATAAACTGTTGAGTCAGTCACACTTCAGAAGTGACGTTGTCTGTCAGGTCAAAAAGTAACAACTGGACTTCTGATATCCTATCTGATCAGTAAGGAGCTCATAAGTCACCTCTGTGTCCTAACCAGTAAGCAGAGAACAAATTGAAAAACCAACAGCTCTTCTTAGATCCATCAGAAGAATGAAGTCACAAGGTAAACTGCTGCCCCAAAATTGGAGAGATGGAGAGGTGAATAGAGAATCAAAACTTACCAGACAAAACTCCACAAGCAGCATGCCCTGTAGGAACCAGTGCTCAGGTAGAAAAACCTGAAGAGTAACTGATAAACTGCAGGAGGCTCAGTGTGGACAAGTTTGAGAGTCAAAAATCTAGGGAGACAGTCTTAGCAGGTACCAACACTTCTGTGAGTTTTATTTACCTCAGGAGCTCAATCAGGTTTTCATAGTAAAAATCAGAGAAAAATCCTCTGAGGCTTCTGCCAGGGGGAGTGGAAAAGTAACCATTTTGAAACACACCAAACATTGTGTTCTCAACAAAGTCTGCCCTCAGGAGAAACTAGTCCACTGGGTTTTATCAGAGCCTAACTATTCTGAGAAGGTAAATATCCAACTCTTGCCCAATCTAGCTTTCCTGTCCTACCTAAGGCTGGAGACTGGGTACTGTGAAGCACCTGTGAAGTTAAAAGCCTGAGACCCAGTCATAGGATTACAGAATGCTTCCCCTTCTTATCATCACATCACTAAAGTCCTATTTACATCAGTTCCTTTTACCCTGTACAACATGTCCACCTTTCATTAAGAATTACTAATTATGATAAAAAACAAAACACAGTTTGAGAAGACTAGGCAAGCTTTAAAGGAAGAGTCATACATGGCAAGTATGTTGGAGTTATCAACAGGTATTTTAAACAACTATGATTAATATGCTGAGGTCATTGAATCAAACTAAAAAGCTTCTGTACAGCAAAGAACATCATCAACAAAACAAAAAGGCAACCTACAGCATGGGAGAATATATCCATAAGTGATTTATCTGATAAGTGTTATCACCCAAAATATATAAAGAACTCATACAACTCAACACCAAAAAAACAAATAACCCATTAAAAAATGGGGAGAGGACCTGGGTGTTTTTCCAAAGAAATACATATGGCCAACAGGTACATGAAAAGATGCTCCACACTGCTAATCATCATACAAATACAAATCAAAACCATAATGAGGTATCACTTCACACTAGTCAGAATGGCCACTTTCCAAAAGACAAGAAACAAGTATTGGTGAGGATGTGGAGAAATGGGAACCCTCCTACATGCTGGTGGGAATGTAAATTGGTGCAGCCACTGTGTAAAGTGATAGAGGTTCCTCAAAAAAACTGAAAACAGAAATACTGTAACTCCACTTCTAAGAATTTACACAAAAAAAACAAAATCCCTGATTTGAAAAAATAATATGCAACCCTATGTTTACTGTTGCATTATTTATAACAGCCAAGATATAGAAGCAACCAATGTGTCCATCAATAGATGAATGGATAAAGAAGGTGTGATACACAAAGAAATATTATTCAGCATAAAAAAGAAAGGAATCCTGCCATTTGTGTCAACATGGATGGATGTACAGAGTATTATGCTAAGTGAAATAAGCCAGGTGAAGAAAAGCAAATAACCATAAAATTTCAATTTTTGGAATCTAAAAACAAAACAAAACAAAATGAACAAAATACCAGTAGGCTCACAGACACTCAATAATGACTGGTGATTACCATGGGGGAGGGAGAGGAGGAGGGGTTGGAGTGGGTGGGTGAGGGGGATAAAGAGGCACAAAATCTCAATTATAATGTAAATTGGTCACAGGTTTGGAAATGCAAGATGGAAAATACAGTCAATAATTTTGTTACATCTTTCTATGTTGACAGGAACTGCACTACTTGGGGTCAGAATTTAATAATGGGTGTAATTGATGGATCACTGTGTTATACACTTGAAACCAACATATTATATCATCAACAAAAAATACAGGCTTAAATGGAAACACTAGAGAACATGAAAAAACACATGGAAATGTAAGGAGAGTTTAAAATTCTAAGAATCAAAAAGAAATGCTAGAGATCAAAAACACTGTAACAGAAATAATAAATGCCATTGATAGGCTCATTAGTAGACTGGATACGACTGAGGAGGAATCTCCGAGCTTCAGTGTATGACAGTAGATGCTTCCAAAACTGAAAGCAAACAGAAAAAAAGACTGAGAAAAAACGTGAACAGACTATCCAGAAAAAGAGGAACTACAAAAAGTGTAACATACACATAATGAGCATGCCAGAGGTAAAGAAACAGAAAGGAACATAACCAACAGCTGAAGCAGTAATGATTGAGAATTTCCCCAAATTAATGGCAGACACTAAAATGCAGGTGTAGGAAGCTCAAAAAACACAAAGCATAATAGACGCCAAAATAACTATACTTAGGGATATCATATTCAAACTTCAAAAAATCAAAGGAGGTCAGGAGGGCTCAAGATAGTGGCATGAGGAAGGCGGGGGAAATCTCCTCCCAAAAACATATACATTTTTGAAAACACAACAAATAAAACTATTCCTAAAAGAGACACCAGAAGATACAGTACAACAGCCAGGCTACATCTACATCTGCGAGAACTCAGCATCTCACGAAGGGGGTAAGATACAAAGCCAAGAGCCGGCAGGACCTGAGCAATCCCCCCACCCCAACCTACAAGTGGGAGGAAAATCAGAGTGGGGAGGGAGTGGAAACACAGGACTGCAAAATAACCAGCCCTGTGATCTACACAGGGAGCACACACATACATCACCTGGTGAACTGGATATTAGAGAAACAGAAGGGCAGGATCTGAGACAGAGACTGCGAGCGGGTCCCCTTAGCTGGCTCCACTGGGACAAGAGCGGGTGCTTTTTAAATTTTTTTAAATTTATTTTGCTATCATTAATCTACAATTACATGTACAATATTATGGTTATTAAAGTACCCACTTCAACAGGCCCCCCCACCAACCCCATTACCGTCACTGTCCATAAGCGAAGTGAGATGCTAAAGAATCACTACTTATCTTCTCTGAGTTGTACAGCCCTCCCCGAGCCCCCCCAACATTACGTCTGCTAATCATAATGCCCCTTTTTCCCCCTTGTCCCTCCTTCCCAACCATCCTCCTCAGTCCCATTCCCTTTGGTAACTATTAGTCCATTCTTGGGTTCTGTGAGTCTGCTGCTGTTTTTTTCTTTCAGTTTTTGTCTTTGCTCTTATGCTCGTATTATGAGTGAAATCATTTGTTACTTGTCTTTTTCCGCTTGGCTTATTTCACTGAGCATAATACCCTCTAGCTCCATCCATGCTGTTGTAAATGGTAGGATTTGTTTTCTTCTTATAGCTGAATAATATTCCATTGTGTATATGTACCACCTCTTCTTTATCCATTCATCTACTGATGGATACTTAGGTTGCTTCCATTTCTTGGCTATTGTAAATAGTACTGCAATAAACATAGGGGTACATATGTCTTTTTCAAATTGGGCTGCTGCATTCTTAGGGTAAATTCCGAGGAGTGGAATTCCTAGGTCAAATGGTATTTCTATTCTGAGTTTTTTGAGGAACCTCCATATTGCTTTCCACAATGGTTGAACTAATTTGCATTCCCACCAGCAGTGTAGGAGGGTTCCCTTTTCTCCACATCCTCGCCAACATTTCTTGTTGTTTGTGTTTTGGATGTTGGCCATCCTTACTGGTGTGAGGTGATATCTCATTGTGGTGTTAATTTGCATTTCTCTAATGAATAGCGATGTGGAGCATCTTTTCATGTGCCTGTTGGCCATCTGAATTTCTTCTTTGGAGAAGTGTCTATTCACGTCCTTTGCCCATTTCTTAATTGGATTATTTGCTTTTTGTTTGTTGAGGTGTGTGAGTTCTGTATATATTTTGGATGTCAACCCCTTATCGGATACGTCATTTATGAATATATTCTCCCATACTGTAGGATATCTTTTTGTTCTACTGATGGTGTCCTTCGCTGTACAGAAGCTTTTCAGCTTGATATAGTCCCACTTGTTCATTTTTGCTTTTGTTTCCCTTGCCCGGGGAGATATGTTCATGAAGAAGTCACTCATGTTTATATCTAAGAGATTTTTGCCTATGTTTTTTTCTAAGAGTTTTATGGTTTCATGATTTACATTCAGGTCTTGGATTCATTTTGAGTTTACTTTTGTGTATGGGGTTAGACAGTAGTCCAGTTTCATTCTCTTACATTATAGCTGTCCAGTTTTTCCAACACCAGCTGCTGAAGAGGCTGTCATCTCCCCATTGTATATCCAAGGAGCCTTTATCATATATTAATTGACCGTATATGTTTGGGTTGATGTTTGGATTTTCTATTCTGTTCCACTGGTCTGTGGGTCTGTTTTTGTGCCAATACCAAATTGTCTTGATTACTGAAGCTTTGTAGTACAGCCTGAAGTCAGGGAGCGTAGTTCCCCCTGTTTTATTCCTCCTTCTCAGGACTGCTTTTCCTACTCGGGGTCTTTTGTGGTTCCATATGAATTTTAGAATTATTTGCTCCAGTTCATTGAAGAATGCTGTTGGTATTTTGATAGGGATTGTGTTGAATATGTAGATTGCTTTAGGTAGTATAGCCATTTTGACAATATTTATTCTTCCTAGCCAAGAGCATGGGATGCATTTCCATCTGTTAGTGTCCTCTTTAATTTCTCTTAGGAGTGTCTTGTAGTTTTCAGAGTAAAGGTCTTTCACTTCCTTCGTTAGGTTTATTCCTAGGTATTTTATTCTTTTTGATGCAATTGTGAATGGAATTGTCTTTCTGATTTCTCTTTCTGTTAGTTCATCGTTAGTGTATAGGAAAGCAACAGATTTCTGTGTGTTAATTTTGTATCCTGCAACTTTGCTGAATTCAGATATTAGTTCTAGTAGTTTTGGAGTGTAGTCTTCAGGGTTTTTTATGTACAATATCATGTCATCTGCAAATAGTGACAATTTGACTTCTTCTTTACCAATCTGGATGCCTTATATTTCTTTGTTTTGTCTGATTGTCATGGCTAGGACCTCCAGTACTATGTTGAATAATAGTGGAGAGAGTGGGCATCCCTGTCTTGTTCCTGATATTAGATGAAAAGCTTTCAGCTTCTTGCTGTTAAGTATGATGTTAGCTGTGGGTCTGTCATATATGGCCTTTATGATGTTGAGGTACTTGCCCTCTATACCCATTTTGTTGAGAGTTTTATTCATGAATAGATGCTGAATTTTGTCAAATGCTTTTTCAGCATCTCTGGGGATGATCATGTGGTTTTTGTCCACCTTTTTGTTGATGTGGTGGATGATGTTGATGGATTTTCGAATGTTGTACCATCCTTGCATCCCTGGTATGAATCCCACTTGATCATGGTGTATGATCCTCTTGATGTATTTTTGAATTCAGTTTGCTAATATTCTGTTGAGTATTTTTGCATCTACATTCATCAGGGATATTGGTCTGTAATTTTCTTTTTTGGTGAGGTCTTTGCCCGGTTTTGGTATTAGAGTGATGCTGGCTTCATAGAATGAGTTTGGAAGTATTCCCTCCTCTTCTATTTTTTGGATAACTTTAAGGAGAATGGGTGTTATTTCTTCTCTATATGTCTGGTAGAATTCAGAGGTGAACCCTTCTGGTCCGGGGGTTTTGTTCTTGGGTAGTTTTTTGATTATCGAATCAATTTCGTTGCTGGTGACTGGTCTGTTTAGTTTTTCTGTTTCTTGTTTGGTCAGTCTTGGAAGGTTGTATTTTTCTAAAAAGTTGTCCATTTCTTCTATGTTTTCCAGCTTGTTAGCATATAGATTCTCATAATATTCTCTTACAATTCTTTGTATTTTCTTTTTATTCTTATCAGTGTCTTTGACACAGTAAGTTTGAGTACTTAAAATTCAGAAAATTTTAATTTCACTGCAGTACATCTGATCAATTCTTTCTTCCATGGATTATGTCTCCACTATTGTATCTAAGAAAAGTCATCACAAAACCCAAGACTATCTGTATTTTCTCCTGTTATCTTCTAGGACTTTTGTCATTCCATGTCTTACATGAACGTGTGTGGTCCATTTTGAGTTAAGATTTGTGAAAGGTGTAAGGTCTATGTGCAGATTCAATTTTTTTGCCAATATGAGGAAATGATTTCAAAATTAATTTCCTCAAATATCAGTGAACTGATTTGTCTTAACTTTTTTAAAATGTTACTTTGCCAGCAAAAAGTCTGCTCTTTTATACAGATTTTAATTATGAAATCTAAGCCTCAGCACATAATTTGCAAATCATTTAAAACTGTGCTAAATTCACTAAAATTCTAAAAATGGTAAAATACTCATATTTGGCAGAAATGAGAGAACTTTAGATTTATAATTTAAAACACATCTTTAATCATACAATTTCCAAACTGAATAAGGTAAATGGTCAGAGTATTTTAGAAGCTCAATTATTTTACAAAGTATAAAACAAAAATTAAACAAACTCATTATATACATCTGCCTAAACTTTAATTTGCTGCTGATTTCTAACCTTAATTTACTTCTAACTGTCAAGTAATTTATTACTGTCCAAGGATAACAAAAATCAACAATTCTTCACAAGGCTAAATAAAAAGAATGAGAGAAAAAGAAATATACCAGTGTTGATAGGATCAACCTTGTAAGACAAAACTTTTTTCTTCTTCTTTCATTCATTCACCAGATATTTACTGAGCACCTACACCGTACCAAGCACCAGGGTAAGCATTAGAGATGCAACAGAGAAAAGACCATCAAACCTCTGACTTTTAAGTATTTATTTCTAGTGAGGAAAACAAGGATTTTTTAAGTAAATGAATACAGTAAAATAAAGACAGTTTTGTACTACTCAGAAATAAGCAAGAATCTACTTCAGTAAAAGTCCTTCTGAGGAGGTGATATCTCAACTCCATCCTGAAAACAGAAGGCACCAGACCCAGCAAGTGTGCAATGTGAATAGATTTATGGGTGATCAACATTCAGTGCCTTGTTGCAGGAAAAAACTTAGGATCTTTTACGAACTGACTGAAAACTAGGGTGAGCAGAGCAGAGGAGTGAAAAGACTGTTAAGACATGATGCAGAAGAAGTAAGCAAGGTCTGGATCACACCAGACCCTCACAGGCCTTGTTAAGTAGTTTGGATTTAGTTTTAAACATGGAAACCTATTAAAGAGTTTTAACCACGTGGGTAACGTTTCTATTTATATTATTTAAAGGGAGTTTAAAAGGTTAAAATCAATAAATAGGATGCAAACAAACACAGATGCTATCCCAATAGCCCAACTAGCAGCTGGGCTAGTTTTGTAATAATAAAGATAGAGACAAATTCAAGATACTCTTCCTGTTCTTTGTGAGAAGAACAGTCTTCACCAATGTCCTTTGGGAATTCCTTTTATCACAGGAAAGTTATCTGGAAAAGTATTAATGCTATGAATTCTCTCTTTAACTATATCATGAATTTCAGTGAAAAAAGAAAGACCTGAATTAAATCTCAGTCTGGTCTTACTCTAGATATAGGAATTTACAAACACATTAATTAACACCTATGAACAGCAATTTACTCATCTGTAAAATGGGAATAATAGCACCTAAAATCACAGAAGAGTCAAAAGTTTTAAACAGGAATATCTGCAATCTCCTTATATGTTTTATTCACAACAGATGCTCTACAAACTTTAATATTCAACCCCACCCCCTTAGTAACAACATCTTCTAAATGGACTGACATATTTGGAGGAGATATTTAATACCTAGGAATGCATTTCTGACGGTGGAATTTCAAGCATGGAAGCATCAGAATACAGGAGATATTTTGAGACAGGAAAGCATTCCCCTAAAACCAACTGTTTATTCCACCTCCTGGGACATAAAGGAGCCTTCAGATTATTGTAAATACTTATGAAAAATATGATCCACAGAAAAAACAAACTATTATATGCTAATAAATTCTTGTTAAAATACAAAGGCAGCTAATACAATCCAACTTCAACAAGAACCATTAAACTACTCTAAAGCTTGTATGAGACAATAAAATATTAAGTATCCAATTAAGCAACAATTACTCATACACTAATAAAACTACACTTAGAGGGAAAATCAGAATACAATTTTCATTAGGGCCCACGTCAGAATAAATTCTTTTAACAGCTAGGAAAAATTTGCCATTTTAAAATTAACACTTATAAGCTGATGTTTGCTTATTTGCTAAAGAATAAAACAACACAACAGAGTACTTTAAAGATTCACTATCATTGACATTACACTTATAAATGCTTTATTCTATGGACTCAAAATAATTAGTGTCAGGGTTTGTCTAATTTTGTTCTTTTTATAATTATTGAATTTTCAACATTTGAGGCAGTGCTGGTTTGTCCTACATCTACCTTAACATATTCCTGAATTTCCTAGGGTATTTGTTAACTTTATTGATTTCAAACTAAATATATTATGTTTCCTGAAAAGTTGGGGCTATGAAGAGAAAAATTAGAATGATTTTCAGAAGAGAAAAAGTATTCCCATACAGATCAATATCATGACACAAACTGGAGTGTTTCTTCATGCACTAGCTAATCTGTTTGTTCTACATAACAATTTTTTTTCCACTTTGTTTACTTAGAGAACAGAATAAAAAGATAAGGAAGGGAATGTCTGAGGTACAATATACCTATATCGGTGAAGACAACTTATTCTAAATAATGATAACATGAAATTATATAAAATGATATAAAATTGTTATATAAAATTATATAAAATAATGATTAGTATGAGATGGAGGTAGTTGAGGGCTCAGGCAGGGCATTAAAAATCTATTCTTCAAGTAATCAGAGAGAGTCACTTTATCCATGGTTAATATTCACCTGAGACACATGAATATGGCTAAATAAGATTTCTATATTGGATGCCTAAAATTAACATAACACTGAATGACAACTATACTTCAAGAAGTAAAAGAATAACGTTTATAGATTGTAATAACATGGAAGAGTGTTTTATAAATAAAAATGTGTTAAAATTGTATATTTATATATATATATAACAAATATATATATGTCTATATAACTGCATCTAATTAAGAAATGCAAATATATAAAACAAAGCAAAAATACATAAAATATAAACAGAGACAGACTCGGGGTAGTGGGGTAATGGTGATTTTCTTTTTTCTATGTTTTCTATATTTTCCAAAATTTCAAAAAGTATGATTTTTTTATCGTATAAATACCCACAAACCCAAACTTTTAGAACATACAAAAATTATATATATATATATATACATATATATATACATATGTATATATATATAAATGCTATATAGGCTCTGTCCAGTGAATTCATACAAGAAACTGGATTGTTAGCTTCAGTGCATTTCTATAATTCTTTATTAACATATGGGAAATGCTTGCAAATTTCAGAGTAGCTAACCAAATATAAATTATATTAGAACACTGTAAGATTAGAAAACAAGCACACTAGACAAGTTCAAATCCTGGTCATTTTCTTTAATTTTATGACCTGTTGTCTTAGATTCATAATCTGTAAAATGGAAATTAGGCTATCTGCCCACAGGGCTGTTGCAAGAATTCAAAGTTATTCTGCATGCCATAATATATGTATACTGGACACATAGGTGATGAAAATGCCTACTGAATTTGGATTTTTTCATATGGAAGATATGGTTTACATTACTGGATTCACAATTTAAAAAATAAAAATTTTAAAGGGCAGATGCGGAGGCAAAATTAAAAGGTTCCAAGATAAGACCTAAAGGAATCAATATCACAACCTACAGAAAAGAAAAAAGATCACAGTTCTGACCACTTTCTAAGATAAAAGAACTAAAGTGGGTAAGATAAAAGATCAGTAATTTTGGTTAAATAAAAAGATATTCAAGTACACATTCTGAATAATTAGAAATTAGCAAAGAATAAATAGCCTTTGGAATGGATAGATTACATCAGTATGTAATGGTTAATCTTATCTTATCTGAAGACTAAGCAATGTCTTAAATCTTTTCTAGATAGTGATTCCAAGGAAATGCAGGAAAAGCTGGCAATCAGGAAAATAAACTCCATAATAGTTCCTAAGATTTCACATAGCTCAGGAAAGCCAACCACTTCAGTAATTTGGGCCTCAATTTCCTCATTGGCAAAATGAAAGAGTTTGGTTATGTCTATCACTTACAAAAAATATGATTTTAATTTAATATGGCTTATGGGTTACATATGGCAAGAATACAGAAGGTAAGCCATGGGAATACATCAATGACTACTTACAGTGAGGCAGTAAGAGGCATCACTTACAGTGATGGCATTATTACAATGCAGTAAATTACTACTTGGATGTAATAAGTAGTACATACCAAGTGGTCTGAAATTTTTTAAGCACCTTGATAAGATATTTACAACCATGATATAACCTAACTATCCAGGTCAAAAATTCACAGAAGCATGATCAAGTAACAATTATCCTAATACATGGGACCAAAATACCATGCTTACCTTTTGAAGGTAATTTTTTAAAAACAGCACAAGTATTTCTGACACTATGTTTTGCTTATGAGAATAAAGATAGATGCCTTGTTATAACATATGGAAATTAATGACAAGAAGAAAATATTCTAAAAGATGTTAGGTTATAGAAGGATTAAAAATTTTATCACTGAAATGCCAACCATGTACTCTACATAAAAAAGATATGATTTGGCAGTGAAAAAGAAAAAGAAAAAAAAAGAGATAATTTATATTCATCTATTAGTAATGGTCTACCCTAAAAGTACTTGATATTTTCACTTAAAAATTAACTCACCAAATAGAAGCATTTTATGAAATATGACATGAAACTTAGTGATTCAGAGCTGCCTACTTCCTCACAGGAACTGAGATGACATATAAGAAAACATGAATAAATAATATGTAATGTTGGTCATCTTATTTACATACAAGTTAAATTCAATTTCCAAGCTCACATATTCAATTTCTGACACCTAAAAATAAAAGCACTTAATTTTAAAAGGTTTCCTTAAGGTCAGCAAAGACTGAGCACTCAAGTATTCCCCCTATGAGATAATAAACACTAGACTTTTCCAGATGATTTAATTTTTAACTTCAGGTACATGAATAATATTTTTCGAGATAAAACATAAATTCCTCTATCTTTCTCTCTCCCAAAGGAAACTAAAAGCTTTCCTTGAAATAACTGCTTTGCAATGACTAATTCAAAAATAGGCAGAAGACACAAAGAACACAGAATAATTAAAGGAAACAAACTAATTGCTTACTTGATGGAGGAAATAATCAATGCTATAAATGACATATTTTAGATCTAAGAACAAGTCCTGATAATTACCCTAAAAAAAGTTCTAATCCTAAGAGTCAAAAAATAACTGGCTTCTAAAACACACATTTGTTACACCACAGTGGATGGAACTTACTGAGTTGGTTAGAAAAATGAGCATCTGAGGCACAGACAATTTAGTCTGCTCTTTTATTGTAATATGTGAATGGTAGCTGCTGACTCATTTAATCTTATCATCAGTAAACAATATATTCCCTTTACTTTTAAAGAAGGATTTTCATTTAAGTTTGTTAATTAAATATCTATAAAACTGATTCTATAAACTGATTAACAATATAGTCCCTTTATTCTTACAAGAAGAATTTTCATTTAAGTTTGTTAATTAAATATCTATAAACTGATTATTTCAAATCTGAGTACATGCAGAACTGCCAATATGACTGGGAGAAAGAATAAAATCAAACAACTGTGTTACCATAGCCACTTTTATTCATTCACAAGTGTCTAAAACCTTAAAAACTTTCTAAAATGCAAAGAAAAGAAATTTAAGTTACAATACACTATGTTCCACACATATGAACATATTTATTTCTTTTTTTAAAAGATACATTTTCTTATTTCTTAACAATAGTCATTCATAGTCCCATTTCATTTCAAAATTGTGTAAATATCTTTCTGTGGATTCTATTAGACAATGTGAGAAATGCATTTTAGAAAGGTATTTATTAATCACTCAAAACAATTCTTATTAAATTTTTTGTGAAATGGAGAACACATGCAAAAATTTACCTGACAAGCAATGTGCACGAGGTAGACAAGCTCTTTAGATTCACAGCCATTTTTCATTACTTCATTCTGTTCTTCTGAAAGTGAAAGCTATGTCAAAGAAGAAAGGGAAAGTCAATGATTAATAAATAAGAATAAACTAGGTAATCTGTAATATCTGGGCCCTCACATCAGTTCGATGTAAGATATGCCTTACAGTAGAACTCTATTACTTACAGCAGATAAAATGAAGAATTGAGGGTTTTATTAAAAAATGTTTCTTAGAATTGTCTTTGTAGCTTATATCTAAACAAGCACAACTGCATAAAAGCAGTAAATAACGGACATTCATTCTAAAGCAGGTCTTCATTTCCTTAATTTATTTAGCAAGTGTGTGCAAGGAAGGCATTAAGATGGGCACTGAAGAGAAAGCATGACCAGGTGATTTAAAAGGGATCAGGCTCTATTACAGAGATTATAAACTGTGGCCAGGTTTTATTTCAGACTCATCATGTAGGTCTGAACACTGGGTTTATTATATTTTTATTTGAACCAGCTACTAAAATTTAGAAACTGAGTGGTTTCATATGAAAAATATAGATTTCTGGCTTCCACTGAAATCAGAAAATCAGAAATATTGGATCTATATTATCATATGGACAACAACTGGCTGAAGCTGAGAAGTGATCAACCCCTTTAAATGACATGTATTCTCTAAGATACTTTGCACAGAACTGATTATTCTTTATTTTTTCACCAGTGCCTATGCTGAATATTGTCATTCATCACATTGCTTGTTTTGTTTTTTCACACCCTACTCTCTTCACTCATTTATATATTTTTTAATTGAAATATCACTGACATATAATTTTATTCATTTATATTACATACCTGCCCCATTTAGGGATGTGAATTTGCAAACTCTGCTCCAGAGATAAACAACCCTGAGTTTAAAAGTGTCACTGACTGACTATATAACATTGATCTACCTATTTACATCTCTCATCTGGAAAACGGAGATGACATAATAATGTTTATTCTTAAGTTTGTGAATATCAAATGAGATAATGTATTTAAACCAAGATGCCTGGTACTCAGTAAATATTTAATAAATGCTACCTATCATCATAGTTCCTATTATAAGAAATATGACATTGACAAAAAAATATTCTCTATTTTGAAAGTAGTGTCATGGAAGTCTTTTTTTTTTTAATTCTGATATTAAGTAGAAGTTCCCAAGACAATGATCATTCTCATACTAGCCAAAATAAACCAGGTGAACTACAAAACCATAATTTAAAAAAAATAGAGAAGAGTTATGGGTAAAAAAGTACTGAACGAACTAAGTTTCTGAAAGTGTCAAGACTTTCATGGAACAGAAGAGACTTATGAATGTGCTCAGATGTCTGGCAAAGATGGAGGACAACAAAGAATCTACTTACAGATAAAGAGAAAGCAGCTATACCCTGAAGTGACAACCTAAAATTCCAAACAGCACCTTGTGGCAGACAGTCAACACTCTCACCCATCAGCTGGTTCTCACAGGTTTTCACCAAGTGTGTAGGGTCAGTACTCCAAAGGGTGGGGTAAGAGTAGGAGAACCAAGAGAGACAAACCCATGAAGTATGTGGAGGCTCCTCAGGCACAAGGCAGTGAACCACTCTTGATGGAGAGCTGGGGAAAGAAGCTAGGAGAGGGCAGAAACACTGAGAGAGCCCCCTGAGGTACTCGGGACATTCACCCACTCAAGGATGCACAGAAGCGCTGAGAGAAACCCCACAGAGGCAACTTAGGGCTTCACAGAGTATAGCACAGCTACCCACCAAGATCTGAAATAAGATAGACGGAAAGGAGCTCTTCTTTGGAACAGAAAACTGAAGAAGGGACTGGAGAGCAAGAGAACTAACAACCAGGTAGTAAAGAAGAGATACAGAAAGAGCATATGCTCTTCAACAACTCAGAAAACTGCTAGCTTAGCAGTAAAAGTGCAGAGATCTTCAGACATCTCACCAATTTTCAATTTCCCTCACTGAAAAAACTCCTGACCTTCCAAACAGAAAGGAGGGGTTATAAAATTTATAATTGTCAATAGCTGAAACAGAAATAGACTAGAAACAAAATCAGTTCCTGAGTAGAACTTTGGTGGCAGGGGAGGAGGGCTAACAGCAAAGGACAGTCAAATTGTGTCAACAAAATGGCGGCACGTAACTCCAAACTCCACTCCCTTCACAGAAACATGAAAAAACAAGCAAAAATTCTCACAACCAACTTCCTCAGTTACTCCAGAAAACAGTAAAAGGTTTACAACCACTATGAGAATAATGAGTTATGAAAAAGCCAATTTAAAAATTGTAGGAAAGCTTTGTAGTATTTCTACTTGTTCTTGCTCCAAATACTCCCCAGCTCCATGGCGCTCTTGAAATAGCAGCCCTAGTTCCAAGAGTGGGACCCTGGTCCTGGATCTGGAAAGAGCAGAGACATTATTCACAAACTATTATTTTTCTATTCTGACATGTCTTGCTGCTACCTGAAGACCTGCACAAGGCACACACCTCTTTTTCACCTAATTTGAAACTCAGGAATAAAAGCAGCAGCACTGCTTAAAAATATTGTAAAGTAAACTTTATTAGCTGCAGTCACCTGGAGGATAAGATTACGGTTAAGATATATAACAGACAACTTAAAGTCCAGGAAGAAAAACTGAGGAGAGAGCTTCTTTGGGAAATTAGATCATTCAAAAGTACCTGTGTATACTGGGGCATTTTGAAACACACGAACATGACCAGAGTAGAACACTTGTATACAAAGACATAAGAACACCCCAACGTTTTCACCTCCAACTAATCTCTAGGCTAAGACAGAGCTGGAAACAGCCTGGTTAAATGTTGAGTGAGTGCCCCAACACAGAGGAAACGTGCAAACACTGAAGGAAATGGCTTTTATTTTATTTTTAGCTCCTGGCATTCAAGGAATTCCCTGACAAAACACTATGTGAACACAAGCTAAAAGAAGAGAGACTTCATGAGCACACAGAACATGGAATAGTCTCTGCAAAAAAAACAGTCTGGAAAAGTCACTAAACAAACAGACTTTCTGATCAAAAACAGCAAATCTGTGGTAAAAGGTAGAATCTAATTTCTAGGATTACCACATTATAATATTCAAACTGCAGTATGCAACAACAAAAAGTAAAGCACGAGATATACAAAAAAACAGGAAGACATGGGTCATTCAAAAGAAGAAAAATAAATCAATAAAATCTCTCCCTGAAAAGCCCAGATATAGAACTTACTAGATTTAAAGTGAACCATATAAAACACAAGAGCTCAAAGAAAACAAAAGAAGTAAAGGAAATTAGGAAAACAACAGACAACAAATGAAAGTTTCAATGAAGAGGAGAAAACGGAACCAAACACAAACTCGAGGGACGACAAATACACTAACTAAAACTAAAAATTCACTTAAAGAGCTCACCAGCAGATTTGGAAAAAGAACCTACTTAAAGATTATACAACACCCGGCAGATCAAAGATGGTGGCGTGAGAGGTGAGACAGAGAACTCCTGCAAAAACCACATATACTATGAAAATATAGTTAATACAAACCTAAAAGAGCAAAAAGGAAAAAAGGCTGCGCCAGACTGCATACACCTGGAGAACAGAGCAGACCTCACAAAACAGGGTAATGTAACAAAGGCTTGATCGGGCAGGAACCAAGCCCTTCCCCCACCCCAGCTCACCAGCAAGAGGAAGAGAAATTGAGCCAGAAGGGGTGGAAGCCTAGGACTGCTGAACACCCAGCCCTGGAGATCTCATTTGGGAGCACAAACCTACATTGCATGGTGCTCTGGACGTTAGTGGGGCTGGAAAGCTAAGACAGGTGGAATACTTGGAGAGACAGAGATTCTAGCCATATGTGGAGGACAGGGATCCACATTCGGCTGCTTGGGGGGAAAGAAAAGGCGGACGGTCTGAGAGGCTTTCTAGCAGCCAGAGGGCTGCTGAAGGGGCAGGGATTGCACAGAGCTTGCTGCTGGGGAGAAGGAATAGGTGGACAAGGTTGTCTGGGTGCGCTCTGCCCAGCAGGTTGGGAACTTTCAGGAGCTTCAGATTCTCCATTCCCCTGGCTGGCTACTCAGTTCCGAGTCCTGCCACTGTGATATGCAGCCTGCACAACCTTCATCCTGGCCTTCCAGCACCAGCTAGCAAAACCAGCAGTACCTGCCCTGGCATCAGGCCAGCCAGAGGGAGGCCCCACCTATGGCAGCTACAAACACAAAGCACACAGGCTTACACCTGTGTGCTTGGACCACTGGTTCTAACAGTGGAGACAGGCACTGCAACCAGGAAGCAGGAAACATCTCTATCCTCCAACAAGGAACCAGCGCCGCTCCCCTGCGATCCCCAACATCACTCCGGGGGCTGAGCAGCTCCAGACACTACAGCTTCTGGGCAACAGAGGATGTCTCATACAAATATGAAACACCAAAGGAACCTGGTTCAAACCAAAATCTCACAAACACCAGAAAAAGGGCCAAGTGAAACTGAACTCACCAATCTTCCTGAAAGTTCAAAATAAAAATCATAAACATGCTCATGGAGGTACAGAAAAATATTCAAGAACTCAGGGATGAATTTAGGACAGAGATTCAATCATTAAAAAATTCCATATCTGAAATGAAACATACAATGGAGGGATTTAAAAGCAAATTAGATGCAGTAGAAGACATGATAAATGGAATAGAAATGACAGAAGAGGAAAACAAAGAAGCTGACGAACAGGGAGAAAAAAGGATCTCTAGCAATGAAAGAATATTGAGAGAACTGTGAGCAATTCAAATGCAACAATATTCACATTATAGGGGTACCAGAAGAAGAGAGAGAGAAAAAGAGATAGAAAGTTCCTTGTGGAGGTAATTGCTGAAAATTTCCCCAATCTGGAGAAGGAGATGGTCTCTCAGACCATGGAGATGCACAGATCTCCCAACACAGGGTTCTCAAGGAAGACAACAACAAGACATATAATAATTAGAATGGCAAAGATCAAGGATAAGGACAGACTTTTAAAAGCAGCTAGAGAGAGAAATAAGATCACACACAAAGGAAAACCCATCAGGTTATCATCAGCCTTCTCAACAAAAACCTTACAGGCCATAAGGGAGTGGCATGATATATTTAATGCAATGAAACAGAAGGGCCCTGAACCAAGAATACTCTACCCGGAAAGATTATTATTTAAATTTGAAGGAGAGATTAAACAATTTTCAGATAAGCAAAAACTGAGAGAATTTACCTCCCATAAACCACCTCTAGAGTGCATTTTAGAGGGACTGCTATAGATGGAAGTGTTCCTAAGGCTAAATAGCTGTCACCAGGGAAAATAAAATCACAGTAAAGAATGTAGAACAATTAATTACTAAGCAGATGCAAAATCAAATCAACTACCCCCAAAGTCAATCAAGGGATAGACAAAGAGTACAGACGGTAATACCTAATATATAAAGAATGGAAGAGGAAGAAAAAAGAGGAAAAAAAAAAGAACCTTTAGGTTGTGTTTGTAATAGCATACTAAGTGAGTAAAATTAGACTGTTAGCTAATAAGGGAATTACCCTTGAACCTTTGATAACCACGAATTTAAAGCCTGCAATGGCAATAAGTACATACTTACCAATAATCACCCTAAATGTAAATGGTCTGAATGCACCAATCAAAAGACATAGAGTTACTGAATGGATAAAAAAATAACACCCGTCTGTAGCTGCCTACAAGAGACTCACTTCAAATCCAAAGACATACAAAGACTGAAAGTAAAAGGATGGAAAAAGATATTTCATGCAAACAACAAGGAGAAAAAAGCAGGTGTTGCAGTACTTGTATCAGACAAACTTGACTTCAAAACAAAGAAAGTAACAAGAGACAAGGACATTGCATAATGATAAAGGGGTCAGTCCAACAAGAGGATATAACTATTATAAATATCTACGCACCCAACACAGGATCACCTACATATGTGAAACAAATACTAACAGAATTATTGGAGGTAATAGATGCAATGCATTCATTTTAGGAGACTTCAACATACCACTCACTACAAAGGACAGATCAACCAGACAGAAAATAAGTAAGGAGACAGAGGCACTGAACAACATATTAGAACAGACGGACCTAATGGACATCTACAGAACACTCCATCCAAAAGCAACAGGATACACATTCTTCTCAAATGCACATGGAACGTTTTCAAGAATAGACCAAATACTAAGCCACAAACTCAGTAAATTCTGAAAGATTGAAATTGTACCAATCAGTTTCTCAGACCACAAAGGTATGAAACTAGAAATAAATTACACAAAGAAAACGAAAAATCCCACAAACACATGGAGGCTTAATAACATGCTCCTAAATAATCAATGGATCAATGACCAAATAAAAACAGACATCAAACAATATATGAAGACAAATAAAAACAATAATTAAACACCTCAAAATCTATGGGACACAGCAAAGGCTGTATGTACTAAGAGGGAAGAATACGGCAATACAGGCCTACCTCAGGAAAGAAGAACAATTCCATACGAACAGTCTAAACTCACGATTAACAAAATTAGAAAAAGAAGAATAAATGAGGCCCAAAGTCAGTAGAAGGAGGGACATAATAAAGATCAGAGCAGAAATAAATAAAATCGAGAAGAATAAAACAATAGAAAGAATCAATGAACACAGGAGCAGGTTCTTTGAGAAAATAAACAAAATAAATAAACGCCTAGCCAGACTTATCAAGAAAAAAAGAGAGTCTACACACATAAACAGAATCTGTAATGAGAAAGGAAAAATCACTATAGACACCATAGAAATACAAAAATTATGAGAATACTATGAAAAATTATATACTAACAAACTGGATGGACAACTTTCTAGAATAACACAACCTTCCAAGGCTGACCGACCCAGAAAGAAACAGAAAATCTGAATAGACCACTTACTAGCAAAGAAATTGAACTGGTAATAAAAAACTACCTAAGAACAAAATTCCTGGACCAGATGGTTTCACCACTGAATTTTATCAAATGTTTAGTGAAGACTTAATACCAATCCTCCTTAAAGTTTTCCAAAAAGTAGAAAAGGAGGGAACACTCCTAAACTCATTCTACGAGACCAGCATCACTCTTGCACCAAAACCAGGCAAAAACACCACAAAAAAAGGAAATTACAGACCAGTATCCCTGATGAACAGATGCAAAAATACTCAACAAAATATTAGCAAACCAAATTCAAAAATACATCAAAAAGACCACCTATCATGATCAAGTAGGATTTATTCCAGGGATGGAAGGATGGTACAACATTAAAAAATCCATCAATATCATCCACCACATCAAAATACAGGACAAAAACCACATGATCATCTCCATATATGCTGAAAAAGCATTCGACAAAATTCAACATCCATTCATGATAAAAACTCTCAACAAAATAGGTACAGAGGGCAAGTACCTCAACATAATAAAGGCCATGTATGACACATCCACAGCCAACATCACACTTTACAACAAGAATCTGAAAGCTTTTCCTTTAAGATCGGGAACAAGACAAGGATGCCCACTCTCCCCATTTTTATTCAACATAGTTCTGGAAGTCCTAGCAACGGCAATCAGACAACACAAAGAAATAAACGGCATTCAGATTAACAAGGAATAAGTTAAACTGTCCTATTTGCAGATGACATGATATTGTACATTAAAAAACCCTAAAGAATCCACTCCGAAACTACTAGATCTAATACCTGAATTCAGGAAAATTGCAGGATACAAAATCAATACACAGAAATCTTTTTCATTCCTATCCACTAATGATGAACTAGCAGGAAGAGAAATCAGGAAAACAATTCCATTCACAATTGCATGAAAAAAATAAAATACCTACGAATAAACCTAACCAAGAAAGTGAAAGACCTATACTCTGAAAACTACAAGACACTCATGAGATAAATTTAAACAGATACCAATAAATGGAAACACATCCATGCACATGGATAGGAAGAATTAATATTGTCAAAATGGCCATCCTGCCTAAAGCAATCTACAGATTCAATGCAATCCTTATCAAAATACCTACAGGATTCTTCAATGAACTAGAGCAAATAGTTCTAAAATTCATATGGAACCACAGAAGACCCCAAATAGCTAAAACAATCCTGAGAAGGAAGAGTAAAGCGGGGGGGGATTATGCTCCCTGACTTCAAGATCTACTACAAAGCCACAATAATCAAGACAATTTGGTACTGGCACAAGAACAGACCCATAGACCAACGGAACAGACTAGAGAGCCCAGATATAAATCCAAGCATATATGGTCAATTAATATATGATAAAGGAGCCATGGATATACAATGGGGAAATGACAGCCTCTTCAACAACTGGTGCTGACAAAACTGGACAGCTACATCCAAGAGAATGAAACTGGATTATTGTCTAACCCCATACACAAAAGTAAACTCAAAATGCATCAAACTCCTGAACATAAGTCATGAAACCATAAAACTCTTAGAGGAAAACATAGGCAAAAATCTCTTGAATATAAACATGAGCAACTTTTCCCTGAGCACATCTCCTTGGGCAAGGGAAGCAAAATTAAAAATGAACAAATCGGACTACATCAAGGTAAAAAGCTTCTGTACAGCAAAGGACACCATCAGTACTGCAAAAAGGCACCCTACAGTATGGGAGAATATATTTGTAAATGACATATCCAACAAGGGGTTAACATCCACAATATATAAAGAACTCACATGCCTCAACACCCAACAAGCAAATAACCCTATTAAAAAATGCGCAGTGGATCTGAACAGACACTTCTCCAAAGAAGAAATTCAGATGGCCAACTGACACATGAAAAGATGCTCTACATTGCTAATTATCAGGGAAATTCAAATTAAAACCACAATGGGATATCACCTCACACCAGTTAGGATGGCAAGCATAGAAAAGACTAGGAACAACAAATGCTGATGAGGATGCGGAGAAAGGGGAACTCTCCTACACTGCTGGTGGGAATGTCAACTAGTTCAACCAGTGTGGAAAGCAATATGGAGGTGCCTCAAAAAACTAAAAATAGAAATACCATTTGACCTGGGAATTCCACTCATAGGAATTTACCTAAAGAAACAACTTCTCAGATTCAAAAAGATATATGCACCCCTATGTTTATCGCAACATTATTTACAATAGCCAAGAAATGGAAGCAATCTAACTGCCCATCAGTAGGTGAATGGATAAAGAAGATGTGGTACATATACACAATGGAATACTATTCAGCCATAAGAAAGAAACAAATCCTACCATTTGCAAACAACATGGATGGAGCTAGAGGGCATTATGCTTAGTGAAATAAGTTAGGCAGAGAAAGACAAATACCAAATGATTTTCCTTATTTGTGGAGTAAAACAACAAAGCAAAATTGAAGGAACAAAATAGCAGCAGACTCACAGACTCTAAGAAGGAACTAGTGGTTACCCAAGGGGAGGGGTGGGAGAGGGCGGGTGGGGAGAGAGGGAGAAGGACATTGTGGGGTATCAGACTGGTGCACATGGTGTGTGTGTGGACACGGGGAAGACAATGTAGCTCAGAGAAGACAAACAGGGACTCCGTGGCATCTTACTATGCTGATGGACAGTGACTGCAATGGGCTATGGGGGGGACTCGATAATAAGGGTGAATGTAATAATCACATTGTTTTTCTTGTGAAACCTTTAAGAGTGTACATCAATGATACCTTAATAAAAAAAAAAGATAATACAACACCCAAAAGTACAGCATTCCTATGGAAAGTTTTGTAAGCCAGAAAGGTATAAAGTGAAGGTATCACCTGCTTTCTGAAAGTTCCCATTATATGACTTTGCGTTTATGAAAGACCTACATCAATACAGTAACGACATTTTTCATAAAAGCTAAAATCTTCTTGGATTCCTTTGCTTAATGAAAACAAGTACTAATGTAGATCTTTTGTGAAAGAAAACTGGTGTAATGCAAATTTTCAGAAAGTGGGGATACCTGTATACATTTAAAGGAACAGAAAGAAAAAAGAATTTTTCAAATGTGAGAAGTGCCTAAGGAACCTGTAGGATACCATCAAGAAGACTAAAACATACATTATGGTAATTCAAGAAGAAAAGAGAAAGACATAAATAAATGATTTAAGAAGTGATATAAGGAAGATGGAAAAATAGGAGAAACCAGACTCTAGAAAACCTCACAAAAATAGGTTTTATCAACTATACACAAACAAGAATGCCTTTGTGAAAATAACAAGAACCCAAGTGGTGAGGCAAAAATAAACACTTGGACCACAAAAGTTGGGAGAAGTTTCATTAGAGGAATAAGAGGATTGGTTTCACTATGACTGTGTTGCTCCTTTTCCAGACCAGCATGGCACCAAAACTCCCTAGGACTATGGCTTCTCCAGTTGGGAAGAAAGAGCCCAAGAGAGACATCTAGCTTTCTCAGCATTTGGAGGTAAAACTTAGGGAAGCCACTTATGTCTCACCTTACAGGGAACACTGGGGTAATTAACACTTCTCAAATTTGAAAACAGATACAAATATCCAGGTATGTCAAGCTCAAATGTCCCCAAATACTACATCCAAAGAGGACTTTACCATGACCCATTATAATCAAACTGTTAAAAATCAAACAGGAAGAATTTTGAAAGCAGCAAGAGAAAAGAGAATCTTTATATACAAGGGAACTCCCATAAGGCTATGAGCAGACTTCTCAGCAGAACTTTTGCAGGCCAGGAGAAGAGTGGGATAATATATTCACAATACTAAAAGAAGAAAACTGACAAACAAGAAAGAATGCTACTTGGAAAGTTGCCCATCAGAAATGACAGTTAAAGATTTTGCCAAATAAAAACTAAGGGAGTTCACCACTATACCTGCATTATAAGAAATTCTGAAGCAAGCTTCTCAAGATTAAATGAAAAGGTATTAATTAACAAGATAAAAACATAAATATATAGAACTCATCAGTAAAGGTAAAAATGTTATCAAATTCATAAATCTCTAATATTGTAATATGGTATATAAGTCACTTTAAACTTCAGTAACTTTTATACTAAAGTTGAAAGACAAACATATTAAAAACAACTAGAGCTACAATAATTTTTAAATGGATAGTTAATATAAAAAGATGTAAGTAGCAACATCAATAACCTAAAATGTGAGCAGCAAGAAAGAAGTATAGTTTTTCTATGCAACCCAACTTGTTAGCTTAAAATAAGTGTATAAAATGTTTTATGTAAACCTCGTAGTAATCACAAAGGAAAAACTGTAAATACAAATAGTAAATACAAAAGAGAAAAACTATTCAAAACATAATGCCAAAATAATTACAAAATTACCAAGCAAGACACCAAGAAGAGGAACAAAGTAACAAAAGAACAACAAATCAAACAGAAACAATTGGTATAGTAAGTCCTGAACTATCAGTAATTGTTTTAAGTGTAACTGTATTAAATTTTCCAGTAAAAATAGAGAATGGATAAATGGATAAAAACAAGGTTCAACTATAAGCTACTTAAATGATTCATTTGAGTTTTAAGGACTGAAAGTGAAGGGATATATAAGCTAAAAGTGAAAGGGTAGTCGATATTATAATGAGTCATAAGAAATACATATTTGGTCATTTATATATGACCAAATACATATTTCCCAGTTATATTTGGTCTTCATCCACAGTTCCTGAAAACACTGAGTCTTAAAGGTGAAATGCATGTTTTGTCATGTTAATGAGAGACTTTTGGAAGGAGCTCAATCAACCAATGGCCAATAACTTAGTCAATCATGACTATACAATGAAGCCCTCACAAAAACCCCAGAGAAGAGCTCATTGCTCTCTTTGCTCTCTGCTCTGCTCTGCTCAGTTGGATCCTGCTTCTTGGTTGGAGAGCTTTTACACTTGGGGAACAAGAATTCCTCCATGTGCCACCAAGCTAGGCCCCAGGTTCCACGAGGACAGAAGCTCCTTTATTTGGGACATGCCCTTTGTATCTCTTCATCTGGCTGTCAACTTGTATCCTTTACAGTATCCTTTATTGAACTGGTAAATGTAAGTGATTACCTGAGGTCTGTGAGTCACTCTAGCAAATTAATCAAACCTAAAGGGGAGGTCATTGGAACCTTCAATCTGTAGCTAGTAGGTCAGAAGCACAGGTACTGCCTGGGGCTTGCGACCAGCATCTGAGTGGGAGGCAGAGGGCAGTCTTGTAGGACAGAACCCTTAACCTAGGGAATCTGGTGCTGTCTCCAGACAGATAGCATCAGAATTGAGTTGGGTTCTCCAACACCCTGCTAGTGTTCTAGCAATGCTTGGTGTTAGTATGTTGGGAAGATCCCCTCCCACATACTTACGCACATTGGTATTGGGCCTGGGAACCTGAATGGAGTTATACTACTATTGCTGCTATGTATAATATTACTATATACACATATGTATGTGTGTAGGAAAAGAATACACCATTGCATTTGGTGTCAGAGGAGTAGGAATAACAGGTAGGGAAAGATATTCCTTGCAAACGGAAACCGAAAGTAAGATGGGTGACTATATTTTAGACAACCATTAAGTTCAAAAGTGTCACAACAGACAAAGGTCATTACATAAAAACAAAAGGGTCAATTCATCAAAAAGATATAACAATTGTAAATATTTATACACTCACCATTGAAGCACCTATGTATATAAAGCAAATATTAATAGAAATGACAGGAGAAACAAAGAGCAATACAATAATAGTGAGGGACTTCCCACTCTCAATATAGATACACCATCCAGGCAGAAAATCAATACAGAAACATTGGACATGAACTATACTTGAGCCAAAAAAGACCTAAAAGACAAAGAACATTCCATCCAATAGCAGAAGAATACAGATTATTCTCAAATGCACATGAAACATTCTCCACAACACATCATGTTCTATCACAAAACACATCTTAGGAAATTTAAGAAGACTGAAATTATACCAAGTATCTCTTCCAAGTACAGTAGTATGAAACCAAAAATTAATAATAGCAAGGAAGCTGGAAAATTCACATGTATTGTAGAAGTAAACAATATTCCTAAAAACCAATGGGCCAAAGAAAAAAATCAAAACGGAAATTTTTTAAATCTTGAAAAAAAAAAGGAAACAAAACATACTAAAACATATGGGATATAGCAAAAGCAGTTCTAAGAGAGAGGTTTATAATGACAAATGCCTTTAAGAAAAAAAAATCTCCAACCTATCTTAGCACCTCAAGGAACTAGAAAAGTTAGTTGAAGTTAAGCCAAATATTTAAAAAAAAAAGATCAGAGTAGAAATAAATTAAATAGATCAAGAAAAACAACGAAAAAGATCAATAAATCTAAAAGTTAGTTTTTTAAAAAGATAAACAAAATTGACAAATCTTTAGCTAGACTAGGGAAAAAAGAGACTCAAATAAACTTATTAATAAATTTACAACTGATATCACAGAATTGCAAAGATCACAGAGACTATTACAACAATATCTTTCAACAAACTGATAACCTAGAAGACATACATAAATTCCTAGAAACATATTAGAAATAACACTGAATCATGAACAGAAACTTGAAACAGACCAATAATAAGCAGGGAGATAGAATCAGTAGTCAAACCCTCCCAACAAAGCAATGGCCCAAAACTAATGGCTTCAGTAGTGAATTTTGCTAAACATTTAATTAAAGAAGACTTAATAGCAATCCTTCTCAAACTGATCTATAAATATGAAAAGAGAATATTCCCAAATTCATTTTATGAAGGCACCATTACGCTAATACCAAAACCAGAGGACACCACAAGAAAAGGAACTTATAAGCCAATATCCCTGATGAACAGACATGTAAAATTTCTCAACAAAATACCAGCAAACCAAATGCAACAGCACATTAAAAGGGTCATAAACTATAATCAAGAAGGATTCATCCCTGGGATGTAAGAATGATTCAACATAAATAAATGTAAAGAATTAATATTGTTAAAATGTTCATTCTACCCAAAGTAATATACAGATTCAGTGCAATCCCTATCAATATTCCAAAGGTATTTTTCATGGAAGTAGAAAAAAGTTCTGAAAATTTGTATGCAACCAGACTAAAGATGGCGGCGTGAGAGGTGAGACAGAGGCTTCCTCCTAAAACCTCATATAATATGAAAATAAAGCTACTACAACTACTCTTGAAAGAGCAACGGGAAAGAGGACAGCAACAAACTGCATACACCTGGAGACAAGAGCAGCCCTCATAGAAAAGGGTAACGTACTAAAGCTGTGGTCCTGCGGGATCCAAGCCCTTTCCCCACCCCAGCTCACTGGTAGGAGGAACAGGAATGGAGCAGGGAGGGAGTGGAGATGTGGGACTGCTGAATACCTAACTCTGGAGATCTGCTTTGGGAGCACAAACCTACATTTCATGGTGCTTGCATGATACTCTTGTAATTAGGGGGTTGGAAAGTTAAGACAGGCAGAATTCCTGGAGAGACTAAGATTCCAGCTGTTTGTGAAAGCAGGGATCCATACCCAGCTGCTCGGGGACAAAAGGAAGGCGGGCAGTCTGAGAGACTTCCTAACAAAGAAGCCCTTAGCAAGAGGGCTGCTAAAGGGGCAAGGATTGCACAGAGCTTACTGCTCAGGAGAAAGAACAGGTAGACAAAATTGTCCGGGTGCACTCTGCCCAGCAGGTTGGGAGCTTTCACGATCTTCAGGTGCTCCAGCTCCCTGGCTTCCTACACAACTCCAAGAGCCCCTTCTGTGACAGGCAGACTAGGGTGCCTTTCTTCTGGCCAGCCCCACCGGGCTTGCAAACTGGGAAATCCTTTCCTGGTGTTAGGCCAGCCAGAGGGAAGATCTGTCTACAGCAACTAAAAACGCAAAGCACAGAGGCTTATACCTGTGTACTCAGCCCACTGGTTCAGGCAGTGGAGACAGGCATAGCAGCCAGGAACCAGGAAACAGCCCTTTCCTCCCGGAGGCACCAATACCATCCCCTACAATCCCTGCATTGCTTCAGGGGCTGAGCAGCTCCCGAGAGAAGAGCTTCTGGACACTAGAGGGCGCCATATACAAATATGAAACACTAAAGGAACCTGGTCCAGAGTAAAATTATGAATACAACTCCTGAGAAAGATTTAAATGATATGGACCTGAAGGGAGTTCAAAATAAAAATCATTAACATGCTCATGGAGATACAGAAAGATATTCAAGAACTCAGGAATGAATTCCAGTCAGAGATCCAAGCATTGAAGAACTCAATGGACGGTATTAAAAGCAGATTGGATACGGTGGAGGAGACAACAAATGAAATAGAAACTAGAGAAGAGGAATTCAAAGAAGCTGAGGTACTGAGAGAAAAAAGGATCTCTAAGAATGAAAGAATATTTAGAGAACTGTGTGACCAATCCAAACGGAACAATATTCGCATAATAGGGGTACCAGAAGAAGAAGAGAGAGAAAAAGGGATAGAAAGTGTCTCTGAGGAGGTGATTGCTGAAAACTTCCCCAATCTGGGGAAAGAGACAGTCTCTCAGGCCAAGGAGGTACACAGATCTTCCAACACAAGGGACCCAAGGAAGACAACAGCAAGACATACAGTAATTAAAATGGCAAAGATCAAGGATAAGGAGAGACTATTAAAAGCAGCCAGAGAGAGAAATAAGATCACATACAAAGGAAAACCCATCAGGCATTCATCAGACTTCTCAGCAGAAACCTTACAGGCAGAAGGGAATGACATGATGTATTTAATGCAATGAAGCAGAAGGGCCTTGAACCAAGATATCTTTATCTGGCAAGATTATCATTTAAATTTGAAGGAGGGATTAAGCAGTTACGAGATAAGCAAAAGCTGAGAGAATTGGCCTCCCACAAACCATCTCTACAGTGTATTTTGGAGGGACTGCTATAGATGGAAGTGTTACTACGGTTTAACAGCTGTCACCAGAGGTAATGAAACCACAGTAAAGAAAATAGAACAGCTAATTACTAAGCAAATGCAAAATTAAATTAACTATCCCCAAAGTCAATCAAGGGATAAACAAACAGTACAGAATACAATACCTAATATATAAAGATTGGAGTAGAAAGAAAAAGGAGGAAACAAACAAACAAACAAAAAAAGAACCTTTAGATTGTGTTTGTAATAGCATATTCAGTTAGTTGTTAGACATTTAGATAATAGGGAACTTAACCTTGAACCTTTGGTAACCACGAACCTGAAGCCTGCAATGTCAATAAGTAGGTAACTATCCATAAACACCCTAAATGTAAATGGACTGAATGCACCAGTCAAAAGACATAGAGTCACTGAATGGATAAAAAAACAAGACCCATCTATATGCTGCCTTCAAGAGACTCCTTTAAACCAAAAGACATACAGAGACTAAAAGTGAAGGGATGGAAAAAGATATTTCATGCAAACAACAAGGAGAAAAAAGCAGGTGTTGCAGTACGTGTATCAGAGAAAACAGACATGAAACCGAAGAAAGTAGCAAGAGATAAAGACGGACATTACATAATTATAAAGGGGTCAATCCAACAAGAAGACATAACCACTATAAATACATATGCACCCAACACAGGAACGCCGGAATATGTGAAACAACTACTAACAGAATTAAAGGAGGAAACAGACAGCAATGCATTCATTTTAGGAGACTTCAACACACCACTCACTCCAAAGGACAGATCAACCAGACAGAAAATAAGTAAAGACACAGAGGCACTGAACAACACACTAGAACAGACGGACCTAACAGACATCTACAGAACTCTGCACCGAAAAGCAGCAGGATACACATTCTTCTCAAGTGCACATGGAACATTTTCCAGAGTAGACCACATACTAGGCCACAAAAAGAACCTCAGTAAATTCAAGAATACTGAAATCCTACCAAGCAACTTCTCAGATCACAAAGGTATAAAACTAGAAATAATTTAAAAAGACATCAAAAAGGCTCACAAATACATGGAGACTTAACAACATTCTCCTAATAAATCAATGGGTTAACGACCAAATCAAAACAGAAATCAAAGAATATATGGAGACTAACGACAACAACAACACAAAGCCACAACTGTGGGACACAGCAAAGGCAGTTCTAAGAGGAAAGTATATTGCAATCCAGGCCTATTTAAAGAAGGAAGAACATTCCCAAATGAATAGTTTAAACACACAATTACTGAAATTGGAAAAACAAGAACAAATGAGGCCCAAAATCAACAGAAGGAGGGACATAATAAAGATCTGAGAAGAAATAAATAAAATTGAGAAGAATAAAACAATAGAAAAAATCAATGAAACCAAGAGCTGGTTCTTTGAAAAAATAAACAAAATAGATAAACTCCTAGCCAGACTCATTAAGAAAAAAAGAGAATCTACACACATAAACAGAATCAAAAATGAGAAAGGAAAAATGACGACAGACCCCACAGAAATACAAAGAATTATAAGAGAATATCATGAGAATCGATATGCTAACAAGCTGGAAAACCTAGAAGAAATGGATGACTTCTGAGAAAAATACAACCTTCCAAGACTGACCAAGCAAGAAACAGAAAAACTACACAAACCAATCACCAGCAACGAAATTGAATTGGTAATCAAAAAACCACACTAGATGGATTCACCTCTGAATTCTACCAGACATATAGAGAAGAAATAACACCCATTCTCCTTAAAGTTTTCCAAAAAATAGAAGAGGAAGGAATACTTCCAAACTCATTCTATGAAGCCAGCATCACTCTAATACCAAAACCTGGCAAAGACCTCACCAAAAAAGGAAATTACAGACCAATATCCCTAATGAACGTAGATGCAACAAAATATTAGCAAACCGAATTCAAAAATATATCAAGAGGATCATACACCATGATCAAGTGGGATTCATCCCAGGGATGCAAGGATGGTACAACATTCGAAAATCCAACAACATCATCCACCACATCAACAAAAAGAAGAACAAAAACCACATGATCATCTCCATAGATGCTGAAAAAGCATTTGACAAAATTCAGCCTCCACTCATGATTAAAACTCTCAACAAAATGGGTATAGACGGCAAGTACCTCAACATCATAAAGGCCATATATGACAGACACACAGCTAACATCATACTTAACAGCAAGAAGCTGAAAGCTTTTCATCTAAGATTGGGAACAAGACAAGGATGCCCACTCTTTCCACTGTTATTCAACATAGTACTGGAGGTCCTAGCCACGGCAATCAGACAAAACAAAGACACACAAGGCATCCAAATTGGTAAAGAAGAAGTCAAATTGTCACTATTTGCAGATGACATGATATTGTACATAAAAACCCTAAAGACTCCACTCCAAAACTACTAGAACTAATATCTGAATTCAGCAAAGTTGCAGGATACAAAATAAACAGACAGAAATCTGTTGCTTTCCTATACACTAACGATGAACTAACAGAAAGAGAAATCAGAAAAACAATTCCATTCACAATGGCATCAAAAAGAATAAAATACCTACGAATAAACCTAACGAAGGAAGTGAAAGACCTGTACTCTGAAAACTACAAGACACTCCTAAGAGAAATTAAAGAGGACACTAACAGATGGAAATGCATCCCATGCTCTTGGCTAGAAAGAATAAATATTGTCAAAATGGCTAAAGCAATCTACAGATTCAACGCAATCCCTGTCAAACTACCAACAGCTTTCTTCAATGAACTGGAACAAATAATTATAAAATTCATATGGAACCACAAAAGACCCCGAATAGCCAAAGCAATACTGAGAAGGAGGAATAAAACAGGGGGAATTACGCTCCCTGACTTCAACCTCTACTACAAAGCCACAGTAATCAACACAATTTGGTATTGGCACAAAAACAGACCCACAGACCAGTGGAACAGAATACAAAATGCAAACATTAACCCAAACATATACACTCAATTAGTATTTGATAAAGGAGCCTTGGATATACAATGGGGAGATGACAGCCTCTTCAGCAGCTGGTGTTGGAAAAACTGGACAGCTACATGTAAGAGAATGAAACTGGACTACTGTCTAGCCCCATACACAAAGGTAAACTCAAGGTGGATCAAAGACCTGAATTTAAGTCATGAAACCATAAAACTCTTAGAAAAAAACATAGGCAAAAATCTCTTGGACATAAACATGAGTGACTTCTTCATGAACATATCTCCCCGGGCAAGGGAAACAAAAGCAAAAATGAACAAGTGGGACTATATCAAGCTGAAAAGCTTCTGTACAGCAAAGGACACCATCAGTAGAACAAAAAGACATTCTACAGTATGGGAGAATATATTCATAAATGACATATCCGATAAGGGGTTGACATCCAAAATATATAAAGAACTCACGCACCTCAACAAACAAAAAGCAAATAATCCAATTAAGAAATGTGCAGAGAACATGAATAGACACTTCTCTAAAGAAGAAATTCAGATGGCCAACAGGCACATGAAAAGATGCTCCACATCGCTATTCATTAGAGAAATGCAGATTAAAACCACAATGAGATATCACCTCACACCAGTGAGGATGGCCAACATCCAAAACACAAATAACAAGAAATGTTGGCGAGGATGTGGAGAAAAGGGAACCCTCCTACACTGCTGGTGGGAATGAAAATTAGTTCAACCATTGTGGAAAGCAGTATGGAGGTTCCTCAAAAATCTCAAAATAGAAATACCATTTGACCCAGGAATTCCACTCCTAGGAATTTACCCTAAGGATGCAGCAGCCCAGTTTGAAAAAGACAGATGCACCCCTATGTTTATCGCAGCACTATTTACAATAGCCAAGAAATGGAAGCAACCTAAGTGTCCATCAGTAGATGAATGGATAAAGAAGATGTGGTACATATACACAATGGAATATTATTCAGCCATAAGAAGAAAACAAATCCTACCATTTGCAACAACATGGATGGAGCTAGAGGGTATTATGCTCAGTGAAATAAGCCAAGACGAAAAAGACAAGTATCAGATGATTTCACTCATATGTGGAGTATAAGAACAAAGAAAAAAACTGAAGGAACAAAACAGCAGCAGACTCACAGAACCCAAGAACGGACTAATAGTTACCAAAGGGAAAGGGACTGGGGAAAATGGGTGGGAAGGGAGGGATAAGAGGGAAAAAGGGGCATTACGATTAGCAGATGTAATGTTGGGGGGGCACGGGGAGGGCTGTACAACTCAGGGAAGACAAGTGGTGATTCTATAGCATCTCACTACGCTGATGGACAGTGACTGTACTGGGGTTGGTGGGGGGGACCTGATGAAGGGGGTAGTTTAATAATCATAATATTGCACATGTAACTGTAGATTAATGATACCAAAATAAATTATAATAAGTAAATAAATAAATAAAATAGAATGTAAAAAAAAACTTGGGAAAAAAAATTTGTATGCAACCATAAAAGACCCAGAATTGCTAAAACAATCTTGGGTGACAACCTGAAAGCTAGAAGCATCACACTTCTTGATTTTAAATTGTATTGCAAAGCTATGGTAACCAAAAGAATATGGTATTGGCATAAGAACACCCTCTGGAACTGAATAACCAATAGACCAATGGAACTGAATTGAGAGCCCAGAAATTGTCCCCTGAATATATATGGTCAACTATTTTCAGCAAAAATGCCAAGAATACATGATGGGGAAAGTATGGTCTCTTGAATAAATGATGGGAAGACTGGATGCCCACACACAAAGGAATAAAATTAGAACCTTATCTTATACCATACACAAAAATCAACTCAAAATGGATTAAGGACTTAAAATGTAAGTCTTGAAACCATAAAAGAAATGTCCTAGAAGAAAATACAGAGAAAAAGCCCCTTGATGTTGATCTTGGTTATGATGTTTTGGATTTGACACCAAAAGCACAGGGAACGAAAGGAAAAATAAACAATTAGGACTACATCACAGTGAAATGTTTCTGCACAGCAAAGGAAACAATCAGCATAATGAAAAGCAACCCACAGAATGGGAGAAAACATGTGCAAACCATATATCTGATATGAGGTTATTATCCAAAACATATAACGAACTCATAAAATTCAGTAACAAAAAAACTCAAAACAATCCAATTTAAAAATTGGCAATGGTCCTAAATAAAAAATTTTCCAAAGGAGACATACAAATGGGTATATGTAAAAAGATGCTCAACATCTCTAATCATCAGGGAAATGAAAATCAAAACCACAATGAGATACTAGCTCACATCTCTTAGGATGATTATTATCAAAAAATCAAAAGATAAAAGATGATGAGAATGTGAAGAAAAGGGAACACTTGCACACTAATTGTGGAATGTAAATTGGTACCACCATTATGGAAATAATGTATGGAGCTTCCCCCAAAATTAAAAATAGAACTACTATATGATTTAATAATAACACTTCTGTATTTATATCCAAAAGAAATAAAATCATTATCTCAAAGAGATACATGTACTCCCATGTCTACTGCAGCATTATTCATAGTAGCTGAGAAATGGAATCACTTAAGTATACATCCACATGAAAATAGATAAAGAAAATGCAATATATATATATATATATTATGTGTACACACACACACACAGAGTATTATTCAGCTATGAAAAAAAAGAAAATGCTACAACTTCTGACAATATGGATGAACCTGAAGGACATTATGCTAAGTGAAATAAGTCAGACACAGAAAGAAAATACTTCATGCTGTCACTTACATGAAGAATGTTTAAAAAATAAGCAAAACAAAAAAGCTGAATTCAAAGAGTAGAATAGTGGTGACAAGAGTCTGGGGGTATGGGGAAAAGGAAGATATTGACCAAAGTGTAAAAACTTTCAGTTTTAAGATGAGTAGTTCTGCAGATCTAATGTACAGCATGGTGACTACAACTAATAATAATATATTGCATACTTGAAATCTGATGAGAATAGATCTCAAGTGTTTTCACAATAAAAAAATTGTAACTATGTGAAGTGAAAAATGTTAATTACTTTGAATATTCTAATCATCTCACAATGTATACATACATCAAAATATCACAATATACACCTTAAACATACACAAACTTATATTTGCCTATCATACCTAATAAAGCTGGAGAAAAGACATATATGCACCAAGCAAAAGAGTTCCAAATTTATATATAAAGTAAATACTGATAATCAAAGGGAGAAATAGACAACTCTACAATAATAATAATAGACTTCAATACACTACTTTCAATAATGGATAGATAAGCATCTTTTCATATGCTTATTGGACACCCATTTATCTTCTTCGGAGAAATGTCTGTTCAAGTTATTTGTTCGTTTGTTGTTTTCAGTTGTAGGAGTTCTTTATATACTTCAGATATTAATCCCATATCAGATACATGACTTGCAGATATGTTCTCCCATTCTGTGGGTTGCCTTCCAGTCTTTTTTTTTTAATACTTTCTTTTGGTATCACTAATCTACAATTACATGTGCAATATTATGGTGATTAAACTACCCCCTTCGTCAGGTGCCCCCCACAAACCCCAATACAGTCAGGGTCCATCAGCACACTGAAATGCTATAGAGTCACTACTTGTCTTCTCTGAGTTGTACAGCCCTGCCCGTGCCCCCCCAACATTACATCTGCTAATTGTAATGCCACCTTTTCCCTCTTATCCCTCCCTTCCCACCCATTTTCCCCAGTCCCTTTCCCTTTGGTAACTATTAGTCCATTCTTGGGTCCTGTGACTCTGCTGCTGTTTTGTTCCTTCAGTATTTTTTCTTTGTTCTTATACTCCACATATGAGTGAAATCATTTGATACTTGTCTTTTTCGGCTTGGCTTATTTCACTGAGCATAATACCCTCTAGCTCCATCCATGTTGTTGCAAATGGTAGGATTTGTTTTCTTCTTATGGCTGAATAATATTCCATTGTGTATATGTACCACATCTTCTTTATCCATTCATCTACTGATGGACACTTAGGTTGCTTCCACTTCTTGGCTATTGTAAATACTGCTGTGATAAACATAGGGGTGCATCTGTCTTTTTCAAACTGGGCTGCTGCATTCTTAGGGTAAATTCCTAGGTGTGGAATTCCTGGGTGAAATGGTATTTCTATTTTGAGATTTTTGAGGAACCTCCATACTGCTTTCCACAATGGTTGAACTAATTTGCATTCCCACCAGCAGTGTAGGAGGGTTCCCTTTTCTCCACATCCTCGCCAATATTTGTTGTTGTTTGTGTTTTGGATGTTGGCTATCCTCACTGGTGTGAGGTGGTATCTCATTGTGGTTTTAATCTGCATTTCTCTCATGATTAGTGATGTGGAGCATCTTTTCATATGCCTGTTGGCCATATGAATTTCTTTTTTGGAGAAGTGTCTATTCATCTCCTCTGCACATTTCTTAATTGGATTATTTGCTTTTTGTTTGTTGAGGTGCGTGAGTTCTGTATATATTTTGGATGTCAACCCCTTATCGGATACGTCACTTATGAATATATTCTCCCATATTTTAGGATGTCTTTTTGTTCTACTGATGGTGTCCTTTGCTGTACAGAAGCTTTGCAGCTTGATATAGTCCCACTTGTTCATTTTTGCTTTTGTTTCCCTTGCCCGGGGAGATATGTCCATGAAGAAGTCGCTCATGTTAATGTCCAAGAGATTTTCGCCTATATTTTTTTCTAAGAGTTTTATGGTTTCATAACTTACATTCAGGGCTTTGATCCACCTTGAGTTTACCTTTGTGTATGGGGCTAGACAGTAGTCCAGTTTCATTCTCTTACATGTAGCTGTCCAGTTTTTCCAACACCAGCTGCTGAAGAGGCCGTCATCTCCCCAATGTACATCCAAAGCTCCCTTATTAAATATTAATTGAGTGTATAAGTTTAGGTTAATGTTTGGATTTTCTATTCTATTCCACTGCTCTCTAGGTCTGTTTTTCTGCCAATACCAAATTGTCTTGATTACTGTGGCTTTGTAGTACAGTTTGAAGTCAGGGAGGGTAATTCCCCATTTTATTCCTCCTTCTCAGGATTGCTTTGGCTATTCGGGGTCTTTTGTGGTTCCATATGAATTTTAGAATTATTTGTTCCACTTCATTGACGTATGCTGTTGGTATTTTGATCGGGATTGCATTGAATCTGTAGATTGCTTTAGGTAGTATAGCCATTTTGACAATATTTATTCTTCCTAGCCAAGAGCATGGGATGCATTTCCATTTGTTACTGTCCTCTTTAATTTTTCTTAGGAGTGTCTTGTAGTTTTGAGAGTACAGGTCTTTCACTTCCTTCATTAGCTTTATTCCTAGGTATTTTATTCTTTTTGATGCAATTGTGAATGGAATTGTTTTTCTGATTTCTGTTAGTTGATCGTTAGTGTATAGGAAAACAACAGATTTCTGTGTGTTAATTTTGTATCCTGCAACTGTGCTGAATTCAGATATTAGTTCTAGTAGTTTTGGAGTGGAGTCTTTAGGGTTTTTATGTACAATATCATGTCGTCTGCAAATAGTGATAATTTGAATTCTTCTTTACCAATCTGGATGCCTTGTATGTCTTTGTTTTGTCTGATTGCCGTGGCTAGGACCTCCAGTACTATGTTGAGTAACAGTGGAGAGAGTGGGCATCCCTTTCTTGTTCCCGATCTTAGATGAAAACCTTTTAGCTTCTCGCTGTTAAGTATGATGTTAGCTGTGGGTCTGTCATATATGGCCTTAATGATGTTGAGGTACTTGCCCTCTATACCCATTTTGTTGAGAGTTTTAATCATGAATGGATGCTGAATTTTGTCAAATGCTTTTTCAGCATCTATGGAGATGATCATGTGGTTTTTGTTCTTCTTTTTATTGATGTGGTGGGTGATGTTGATGGATTTTTGAATGTTGTACCATCCTTGCATCCCTGGTATGAATCCCACTTGATCATGGTGTATGATCCTCTTGATGTATTTTTGAATTTGGTTTGCTAATATTTTGTTGAGTATTTTTTCATCTACGTTCATCAGGGATATTGGTCTGTATTTTTCTTTTTTGGTGAGGTCTTTGCCACGTTTTGGTATTAGAGTGATGCTGGCTTCATAGAATGAGTTTGGCAGTATTCCCTCCTCTTCTATTTTTTGGAAAACTTTAAGGAGAATCGGTGTTATTTCTTCTCTGTATGTCTGGTAGAATTCAGAGGTGAATCCATCTGGTCCGGGGGTTTTGTTCTTGGGTAGTTTTTTGATTACCGTTTCAATTTCGTTGCTGGTGATTGGTTTGTTTAGTTTTTCTGTTTCTTGTTTGGTCAGTCTTGGAAGGTTGTATTTTTCTAAGATGTTGTCCATTTCTTCTAGGTTTTCCAGCTTGTTAACATATAGATTCTCATAATATTCTCTTATAATTCTTTCTATCTCTGTGGGATCCATCATGATTTTTCCTTTCTCATTTCTGATTGTGTTTATGTGTGTAGATTCTCTTTTTCTCTTAATAAGTCTGGCTAGGGGTTTATCTATTTTGTTTATTTTTTCAAAGAACCAGCTCTTGGTTTCATTGATTTTTTCTATTGTTTTATTCTTCTCAATTTTATTTATTTCTTCTCTGATCTTTATTATGTCCCTCCTTCTGGTGACTTTGGGCCTCATTTGTTCTTGTTTTTCCAATTTCAGTAATTGTGTCTTTAGACTATTCATTTGGGAATGTTCTTCCTTCTTTAAATAGGCCTGGATTGCAATATACTTTCCTCTTAGAACTGCCTTTGCTGCATCCCACAGAAGTTGTGGCTTTGTGTTGTTGTTGTCATTTGTCTCCATATATTCTTTGATTTCTGTTTTGATTTGGTCATTAACCCACTGATTAATTAGGAGAGTGTTGTTAAGTCTCCATGTATTTGTGAGCCTTTTTGATTTCTTTCTAAAATTTATTTCTAGTTTTATACCTTGGTGATCTGAGAAGTTGGTTGGTAGGATTTCAATATTTTTGAAATTACTGAGGTTCTTTTTGTGGCCTAGTATGTGGTCTATTCTGGAAAATGTTCCATGTGCACTTGAGAAGAATGTGTATCCTGTTGCTTTTGGGTGTAGAGTTCTGTAGATGTCTGTTAGGTCCATCTGTTCTAGTGTGTTGTTCAGTGCCTCTGTGTCTTTACTTATTTTCTGTCTGGTTGATCTGTCCTTTGGAGTGAGTGGTGTGTTGAAGTCTCCTAAAATGAATGCATTGCTGTCTATTTCCTCCTTTAATTCTGTTAGTATTTGTTTCACATATGCCGGCACTCCTGTGTTGGGTGCATATATATTTATAATGGTTATATCTTCTTGTTGGACTGACCCCTTTATCATTATGTAATGTCCTTCTTTATCTCTTGCTACTTTCTTCATTTTGAAGTCTATTTTGTCTGATACAAGTACTGCAACACCTGCTTTTTTCTCCTTGTTGTTTCAGTGAAATATCTTTTTCCATCCCTTCACTTTTAGTCTGGGGATATCTTAGCATTTGAGGTGAGTTTCTTGTAGGCAGCATATTGATGGGTCTTGCTTTTTTATCCATTCCGTTACTCTGTTTCTTTTGATTGGTGCATTCAGTTCATTTACATTTAGGGTGATTATCGACAGATATGTATTTACTGCCATTGCTGGCTTTAGATTCGTGATTACCAAAGGTTCAGGGGTTGCTTCTTAAGTATCTAACAATCTAACTTAACTTTCTTGTTAAGTTATTGTAAACACAGTCTGATGTTTCTTTATTTCTCTCCCTTCTTATTCCTCCTCCTCTATTCTTTATATACTAGGTGTTTTATTCTTTGCCTTTAGTTAGTATTTGGATGGTCTGCTTTCTTTGCTATGATTTTATTTTCTGGTGACAGTTTTTTAGCCTTAGGAGTGCTCCCCTCTAGAGCAGTTCCTTTAAGATGTCCTGTAGAGGTGGTTTATGGGAGGCAAATTCTCTCAGCTTTCGCTTATCTGGAAATTGTTTAATTCCCCCATCATATTTAAATGATAATCGTGCTGGATACATTATTCTTGGTTCGAAGCCCTTCTGTTTCATTATGTTAAATATATCATGCCATTCTCTTCTAGCCTGTAAGGTTTCTGTTGAGAAGTGTGATGCGTTTTCCTTTGTAGGTGATCTTTTTTCTTTCTCTAGCTGCCTGTAATACTCTGTCCTTATCTTTGATCTTTGCCATTGTAATTATTATGTGTCTTGGTGTTGTCTTCCTTGGGTCCCTTGTGTTAGGAGATCTGTGGGCTTCCATGGACTGCGAGACTATTTCCTTCCCCAGCATGGGGAAGTTTTCAGCAATTATTTCTTCAAAGACATTTTCTATCCCTTTTTCTCTCTCTTCTTCCTGTGGTACTCCTATAATGCGAATATTGTTCCGTTTGGATTGGTCACACAGTTCTCTTAATATTCTTTCATTCCTAGAGATCCTTTTATCTCTCTCTGCCTCAGCTGCTCTGTATTCCTGTTCTCTGATTTCTATTGCATTAACAGTCTCTTGCACCTCGTCCAGTCTGCTGCTAAGCCCGTCGATCGCTTGTCTCATTTCTGCATTGTCTTTCCTCACTTCCCTCACTTCCTCCCTCAGCTCTTGCATATTTCTCTGTAGATCCATCAGCATGGTTATGACTTTTATTCTGAATTCTTTTTCAGGAAGATTGTGCATTTCTATCCCTTCAGGTTCCCTCTCAGGTGTTGTCTGGGTCTGGGTGATTTTTGTCTGTACTATATTCCTCTGTCTTTTCATGTCGATAGAGTGGTCGCTGGTAGGTGCCACGTATGTCAGCTGGGCTCTTTAAGACTTAAAAAAATAAACCAAGAAAAAACAAACAAAAACAAAAACAAACAAGCAAAAAAAAAGAAGGAAGAGAAAGAAAAGAGAAAAAGAAGAAAGAAAGAAAAGAAAGAAAAAAGAAAGGGGAAAAAAAAACGCCCACCCAGAGTGGATTCTGTAGGGATGCTGCAGGTGTCACTGTTGCTCCACTATTCCACAGCCGCGGCCGCGCCTCTCTTTGCAGCTTTGGCCGGAGCGGGAACGAATGGGAGGCTGTTGTTCTCTATATAAAGTTTTAGCGTGGCTGCTACCTTTTCTCAGTCACCATCCAAGGGGTCCGAAATTCCTCAGGACTGCCAGTCCGCTGGGCTGAGCGTGCCGGGGCAATGGTGTTCCCTCGCTGGGGCCCCCGCCTCTCCAAGACCTCTATGAACAGCACGTGCTTTTCTCTTGTCCCGGGGCGCTGGCTGCATGGACGCGGGCACATTCCCAGCTCAAAACCTGCACCTGCACCTTCTGCCTCTCCAATGTCCAATGCACCGCGCGATGTGTGTCAGTGCTCCCGGCGCAGATCACCAGGGCTGGTTATTTCGTGGGCCTGTTCTTCCACTCCCTCCCGTTCTGGATCCTCTCCTCCCACCGGGGCGCTGGGGTGGGTAAGTGCCCTGGTCCCGCCGGTCACGGCTCCGTATCTTACCCGCCTCGCGGGGTGCCAACTCCTCTCGGGTGTAGCTGCACGCTGTGCGCTTTCCTGTGTATTCTGGTCTTTTAGGAATAGTTGTATTTGCTGTATTTTCGTAGATTTATATAGTTTTGGGAGGAAATTTCCGCCGCCCTGCTCATGCCGCCATCTTCCACCTTGATTTCTGCCTTTCCAGTCTTAATAGTATCTTTTAATGCAGTGTTCTCATCATTGATGAAGTCCAATGTATCTGGGGTTTTTTTTGCCATTTTATTTATTTATTTTTTGACATCATACCCAAGCAATTACTGTCAAATCCAAAGTCATGAAGATTTTCCCATATGTTTTCTTCTAAGTTTTATAACTTCTGTTGTCACATTTAGGTCTTATGTCCATTTTGAGTGCATTTTTGGATAAAGTGTAAAGTAAGATTCTGACTTCACTTTTTTGCAGGTGGATATCTAGTTTTCTAGCACCATTTGTTGAAAACACTGTCCTTTCCTCCATCAAATGGGCTCGGCAGTCTTGTTTAAAATCAATAGTCCATAAATGTAAGGGTTTATATTTGGGCTTTCTATTCTATTCCATTGATCTGTATGTATGTCTTTATTCAAATACCACATTGTTTTGATTCCTTTAAATTCGTAGTAAGCTTTGAAATTAGAAGTGTGAGTTCTTCATTTCTGTTCTCCTTCAAGACTGTTTTGGCTATCAGAGTCCCTTGAGAATTCATACAAGTTTTAAGGTGGGTTTTCTATTTCTGCAAAGTGCCACTCCAATTTTGATAAGATTGTACTGAAGATGTAGATCACTTTGGGTAGTACTGTTATCTTAACATTATTAAGTCTTTCAATCCATGAAGTCAGGATGTTTTTACACTTATTAGGTTTTCTTGACATTCTTTCAGCAACATTTTTTACCTTTCTGTGTACAAGTCTATCATTTTCTTTAAGGGTATTCTTAAGTATTTTGTTGTTTTGATGCTACTGTAAACATATTGATTTTTTTCACACGGTTCATTTTTAATGTATAGAAATGCAACTGATATATGATTGACAATTTATATTCTCAAAGTGCTGAATTTTTATTTTAAGAGTTTTCTTGTGGAATCTTTATGGTTTTCTACATATAAGATCATGCTATTTGTGAAGAGAGATAATTTTACTTCTTTCTAACTGGATGCTTTTCATTTATTTTTCTTGCCTAACTGCCATGGCTAGGACTTAATAGAAGTCTTGAAAGCAGTTATGCTTACCTTCTTTCTAATGTTAGGAGAAAGACTTTCAGTTTTCACCATTGATATGATATTAGTTCGTGGGGGGTTTTTATTTGGTCTTTATTTTGTTGAGAGAATTTCCTTCTGTTACTAGTTTGTTGAGTGTTTTATCATGAAAGGGTGCTAAATTTGTCAAATGTTTTATCTGCATCAAGAGAGATGATCATGTGGGGTTTTTTTCATTCATTTAGTTCATGTAGTATACTACACTGATTGATTTTCATATGTTGAACCATCCTTGTATTCCTCAGTTTGTGTTAATGAAAACTTTTCGAGATGGATAGTAGTAGTAAAACAATGTGAATGTACTTAATTCCACTGAATTGTATACATAAAATAGTTGAGATGGCCAAAAAAATTAAAAATCAAGAAATTTTAATGTAGCAGGGAGGCACGGGGAAGGCAGTATAGCACAGAGAAGACAAGTAGTGATTTTATAGCATCTTACTACGCTGATGGACAGTGACTATAATGGAGTATGTGGTGGGGACTTGATGATGGGGGGAATCTAGTAACCACAATGTTGCTCATGTAATTGTATATTAATGATACCAAAATTTTTTTAAAAATCAAGAAATTCCCCACTATTTACTCCATCTTCCCAAAAGCATAAGTCTCTCAGATGTATTAAATTTAAATATAAAATTTTAAAGGTATAAAATGTGGTTTATAGCCATGGTAAAACATCATTTAATGAGAAAAACAATGAAATGCCAATGCATACTATAGCTTAGATGAACTCTGAAAACTTATGCTCAGTGAAAAAATCCACTCAAAAAAATCACATATTGTTCAATTCCAGTTATATGAATCATCCAGAATCAGCAAATCCATAGAGACAGAAAGATTAGTGGTTACCAGGGCTAGGGGGAGGGAGTGGGGGAGGTTACACAGATCAGGAGGAAATGGGAATGAATGATAATGAGTACAGGTTTCTTTTTGAAGTGATGAAAATGTTCTAAAATTAGACTTTGGCAATGGTTGCACACACTGAATTTACTAAAAAACAGTGAATTGTAATATGGTAAATTATATGGTATGTGACTTATATCTCAATGTTTTAAAGGTGAAAAAAATCAACAGTATTTCAATAATCAGTAGAAACATTTTAATAATCAACATAGTTTTAAAAGGAAGTTGAAAACTATCCCATTCACATTAGCAATAAAAACTGTAAGGTACCAAAAACAAACCAAACAAAACATACACAGATTATCAGAGGAAATTACCACGCATTACTGAAAGATATAAAGGAAAATATAAATAAATCCAAACAGATTTTAAAAATACATTATGGTAAACAAAATAATTATATCTCAATTAACCAATACATTAAATGCAATTTTTGTCAAAATTACAGTAGTTGATTTTTTTTCTTCATAGGATTTTTTCAAGGAGAACCTAAAGTATATATGGAAAAACAATGGGCAAGAATAACCAAAATAATTTCGATGAAGTCAGGAGACTTACCCTACCAAACATCAACACTTGCTGTGAAGGTACAATTAAGTTTACATGCTATTCACCTTATCAAGAAGTAGAGCCCTCTACCCCTCCTTCTGAATTGATGCTATGCTTGTGTGTGTCTGAACCAATAAATTGTGCAAAAAGTCATGTTCTGGGATTTGTAAGACCAGTTATTAAAAGGTCTAACAGCTTCTGTGTTTTTACTCTTAGAGCCCTAACTCACCAAGGCTGAGGTCCACAGTATGCTCCTGGAGAAAGAGGAAAAGCCCTAATGCATTAAACACCATATGGAGAGAAAGGCCACATGGAGGATGAGTCACTGAAGCACCAGAAATCCAGCCCCAGCTGCTCCACCACATGATTGCAACTCCATGAGAGAACCCAAGCAAGACCAAAGGTGGACCCCCATCGGAGTCAGCCCAAGGAATCATGAAGTACAGTAAAATGGTTGACATGTTAAGTCACTAAGTTTTGAGGTGTTAAACAATAATAGATAACAGTAACCTATTAATTAAGACAGTGTAATATTATTAGCACAAGGACAGACCAAGAAGACATGGATCAGGGAAGATAACCAGATAACTGACACACATACTTGGTCACTGATGTATGACCAATTGGGTTTTAAAAGTTCCTTGTCTACATGTTTGTCACTTCTATCTCTGCACATCCAAAATCCTTCAGTCTTCTATAAGCTTTCTTGGAATGCCACAGGAAATAACCTCTCTCACCTTTGAATACCTGTAGGAATTTTTACAAGATGTGTCACATTTTTCTTATCTTACTATGTTTATTGGTATATTTGTTTTCCCTGAGGAAAGAATCTCTTAACTACTTGTATCAATGACACTCACATAAATATCTAGCACACACAATATACTCAATAAAACCATTCTGAATGAATTGTGGGTTTTAAGACATCCTATACACAAGTCTTGAACATTAGTGTGTTTTATACAGCACCTGAACCACATGTACCAAGAGTATACAATATGAAAGATCAGGCTACATTTGCCTGTCAACACTTATGATGTGAGCACAGTGAGTTAAATTATGTTTACTTCCTTCAACTGAATATCTTAATCCTTTGTCTATAAGGAACTGAAAACAGAATTTCCTAGTTCCATACCTCTAGAGACCAATCTATTTTTGGAGTTATTTTTCCTATATTGAATTTACTTTTCTAGTACCATGGAAACTAGTCTGTAATTAGTATTGTTAGGGTCTGTAAAAATACAACTATTCAGCAAGCTTTCACATGTTCAGAAAAGTACTTTCTCTGCATGGAGAACAGAAATCAATGGCATAAAGAGGGGTAAAAATACATCACCCCGCCCACATAAAAAAATCATTCATCAAGGCCTAATCAACAGATTGCAAATGGGGCACAGAAAGAGTTCCTTTCTTTTATTCTTCTTTTACAGTTCCATTCTGGTTGAAATTTCACTGTGACACACCTATGGAGTTTATAAACTGTTTTCTGCACTCTGTAACCTGTAGTAGATGTGGAAACATGAAAAGCAACTTCTGCAGCACAATATTACATGGTCCACTCATCCCTATCAACATCCTAATATTTAACACTGAAAAAACTTCAAAACTACTGAGTTGAGGATGCCAAGCAGCAGAATAACTATGTTAGAGTTATATCTTAGGTGAGTAGTCAGTGAAGTTCTAGTTTCAGCATGTAAGACAAAAAATCAATAGAAAAACTTGCACTTCAAATTTCTTAGGAAAAAGAGACCTACATGCATCTTAATAAACCTCACAGTCAGTGTTTCCTTACATAACTGCAATAGAGCACTGTTTCCTCAGTTAAGTACCAGATGAAGCAGCTGGTTTGCTCATCTTTAAACACTAAAATCACCCTTAGCTGGAGATGCCCAAAGCATGAAGAAATGAGACTAATGACAAAACAGCAGAATCACATTTCCCATCTCATGGATGCTCACTGTAGAACATATACTTGTCAGGAAACAATGCTTCATGAATATTTTCACATTTCTGTATGTTCAGGACTTTCTGAGCAAACAGCTTTGGTATCTGGGTTAAAAAAGACTGCATAATGAACCAAAAGACAGAGCCCACCAGACAAATACAAAATTTCCTCTCTCCCCAGAGCCATATGTTTACAATCCAGGGTATTTAAGAAATAAAGGCCTTTCCTTCTTTTCCAGAGAGAGGATCTGTTTACATTCCAGAGCAAATATCTCTATTTCCATCTCCAGAAAGGCAAATGGACTAAAGTGCCAGCTATCAATGTAAGCCCCAAGTATCATAACTTCAGAATTCCTTCCTGTGGTGCAAACTCCACATAGGGTATTTTTGGTTCTCACTGCATTACCCTATGGAGAACTGAGACATAGGGAATCAACACAACTCACTCTCTGAGTAAATAAAAGGTATGATTTCAGATCCAGAGACTTCATTTTTCTGTTAGAGTATGTGTGTGTATGTGTGTATGTGTCTGTAACTGTGGCAAGTTGAACTTCTTAGCTTGTAAGTACAGTAACATCTCAGAATGTTCAGTTTCACTCAACAATACTGTTTTTGCAAGCATATTCAGTCAAATTCCTGAAAGTAAACTGAACATGCAATGTTAATCCAAAATATGTATTTTTTCATCATTAAACCAATTTTACACACCTAACTCTGAGACTGGATAATGAGATACAGGTAAAATCCAACAGCAATGAAAAATCACTATTTAACTTTTCATTTCAAATCCTCTCTTCAAACAACAATGATTTCCTGGTATAAGGGGAGATATGACAGAATGTGCAAACAATTAAGGCTGAAACTTTTACTTGTTTTGGTTTAAGGAAAACGAAACTTTGGTATGGAGTAGGAACAGAAAAATTATCATGGCTCTTTTTTCAAATGGTTGCATACATAATATGTACTTATCTGTAAGAAATTTTTTAAGCTGGAAATACCTGTAAGTTAAACTTGAAACTGCAAGCAGTATTAACAAGATGGGGGAAATAACATTTTCATTGGTTTAATTCATTTTACTAATGACTGAAAGTTTCACTGATAGGTATGTGTTGTTAGCACATATTACTATAAACTTTAGTAGCTACATTTTGACAAATTCTTAATCAGCAGAAAATCCAGTCTGTTTCCAAAAGAAACCACACTTAGTAAGTCAACTGAACTTGGTAAATACTATAGCAAGTATTTGAACTGAAAATGTGGAATGCATATGTGTGATCTTACTTGTTAACAATTTGTTAACAAAAGATTTTCAATGTTGCTATCCAAAGGAGGCAAACACAATGATGTGTCTTCTCCTGTCTCCTTTTATCTTTACTTTTAAACCTTAAGTCTTCTAAATATATTAGAATTTCAATATCCTATGCCAAAGGTTTAATTCTATCTAAAACTGAAGCTAAATTTTTTAATAATTATAATTACAGAAAAGGCATCTATTATTTTTACTTTCCCAATTTCACAGTCTTACATAAGGTTAGTTCCTACATTAAAAAAGAGTATTACATACGGCATGTTATTCTAACTTGCTTTCTCCATTTCACAATTTAATATAAGGTTAGTTTCTATGTTAAAAGAAATACTGCATCTAAAAAAACTGATTATTAGAGAACCACAAATATTATCAATACAGTCTCTTGTGTGAGGGGTACTGTCACATTCCTTGTAATTACAAAGTTTCCTGTTTGCAAAGAATTTCTCTGTCCACTGTCTCAATCCTGACAACACTACCCTCAGATCACCAGGAAAAGTATTACTTTCTACTTGCACAGATTATGGTCTGTTTTCACCGAAGTTTCTTACAACATCTGCCTTTTTCTAAAGTTCTTTAAAATTTATTAAACAACCTGGTTGTTTTTTAATTATCACTTCACTTAATCTCACAGTACTCTGTGATATGTATTTGGAGTGGATATATTTATTCCTATTTTACAAATAAGGAAAACAGAGGACCAGAGAAGTTAAGAAATTTACTTGAGCTCACACAGGTTACACTGCACTATTATGCATTATACTTTTTTTTACCTTCAACTGCATTAAAGATGTAAAATATTTTAAAATCATGGTTTATTCCTTCCTGTTAAAAACAGTTGTTTTGCCAGTTTACCCTTTTCTAGCACTACAAAAGAACATGCAGAATGGCTCTCTGGCCTTGATATACACACGAGCCCCACTACTTATTAGCTGTGACCTTGGCTAAGTTCTTAAACTCTTTTTATCTCATTTTCCTCATTTGCACTGTTGTGAAGAACAAACAAGACAACACATAGATCGTATTCAATATAATGTCTACCTCACAATAAGCATTCAATAAATACTGGCTTGAACTTTTTTTATTTATAATTCTGATTACTTCACTTAAAATGAAAATTCAGGTTTTTTTAATTTTATATTATTACTCTTTAACATTTTTACACTCAAGTTAAACTTTACCACCCCTTTCCATATTTCTCAATATCAAGGCAAGAAATGATCTGATGACAGAAAGCCACAGTAACATTTCCAAGCCCCCTGCATAGTAGCTTTAGTAGAGAATGCTCAAGAAACAGGTATTGAATTCACACTTTTCTTATGCTTTATTTCAGTCAAAACCTAAGCTCTTGCATTCAGATTAATTTAACATAATGCTTTATATGACACTGGATAAAAAGCAGCATTCATTCAAGGCTTCAGATAACCAAATGATAAAAGAAAATGTCAACCACACACGTCCACTTCAGTATCCTACACACTAGATGGCAGTACTACATAAGCACAGCAGGAAGAGATTAATGCTTCAAATGGATAAAGCAGAAAACAATGATTATACTTTGCAGTTGTGAGATTTTTTTCTTCTTACTAAAATGTGAATAAATCTTTGTTTTCCAACAGTGGAGATGATACAACAGGGAAAAGTGCAATAACCATAATAAATTTACAGAATTTAAAACTACATGTGGTTTTACTTAAAACAAAAAGCCCTTTCTAGCAGTTGCTTGTCTTTATCTTGTTTTTGCATTTTATGTACTACTTTAGTCTAAGCACAACATAATGTAACACTTATACAAAAAAACCTGCCACTTGTTCAGAGTACTATTCAGGGGGAAAATGTCCAAACTTTAATACCCTTATTAAAAAGCAATGCTAAAAACAAATGAAATATCAATAGTACCTACAGAATTTTGTTTTTCTAAGAAAAGATAAGAAGCATATATAGAATAATATTAGACTAGTTTGATTTATGATTATGCTAGTTTTTTGACTAGCAAGTAGGTACATACATGTTTGCTATTCATAGCTCCTGCCAGGACAAAAAAGAAAATAAAAGAATTTAACTTTGAATTCAAGAAACAAGAAAAATGGCAAAATAGCAACCCCAAAAAAATGTTCAAGTGGAAAAAGTATGCTTCATAATTAATAGTATAAGAAAGAAAGGAAAGAGGTGGGGAAGGGAAAGGGAAGGGAGAGATTCTCAACTTGATCACTGAAACCATAAGCTGGTTGCTTAATAAAACAAAATTTTAAGAATATCTTGTATATAACTTATGCCCGTAATTTGAAAATCTACATTTAATGAACAATTTTCTGAGAAAATATAAATAATAAAGATTGACTTAAGAAGACACAGAAGAACCTGACTAGACCAATTAACAAATCATGAGTTGAAATGGTAAATAAAGATGAAGCCCTCAAAGGGGAACCAAGCCAAAAAGATTTTCACATGAAAAATTCTACTAACCTTCAAAAAAGAGGTGATTACCATTTCCACAAACGATTATTTTTAAAAGAGGGTGGGGCAGCCAAGTTCCCCAAACTCAGGCTAGTGGACAAGTACAATATATAATTCAACATCACAAAAATCATAAAATCTTAATAGAGTAAAAAATGGAATTTCTTTTTTAAATATTTAACACAGTTCAGTGTGTCCCAAGAATATAAAGATGTTTCAACAATCTATTTCTGTGACCAGAGTGATTAGTCGTACTAATTTTTAAAGATAGTTTATTCATGCTCTTTAAAGTGCACAAAATAAGAACATGACATGATAACTGCCTCTTCTGTGTCATGTTACTATATCCTTTTTAGTTACATCCCTGTTCATTTAAATCAGCTCAGAGTTCATCTACAGTATCTTAGCTAGATGGAACATTAGCTGTCATCCAGTATTCTAGTGTATCCAGGGACTGCATTTTCTTTTCAGCATGAAGATAAGGAAAAGAAAACCAAGATTTACTGACAATCACCTTGGTGGTCTACAGAGTATGGCCCAAGAACATATTATCATCTGGCCACGCCCATTCTATACCACACCTGTATCATCTCTCCCCAACATAACAATGCCATTTTTTACCACTTTACAACTGAAGGTATTGAACTGAGATTTGAACTGAAAGTCGGATAACTTGGCTAAGGTCTGCAAGAAATGAGCTGAAACAGGATTTGAACACATCTGTGCAATCTAAAACATGTATGGCTAACCCACCAGAGCAAATATACTCAGACTGAGAAATTATTTATCAGATATAAATTAAGTTAGAAACAAAGGAATGTGTGAGGATCCATAGTGCCTATTCTGACTCAAAAGGTGAACTACATGATTTATGAACTACTCTGTCCTTCAGAGTGAAAGAGAAAAATTCTGTTTTGCGAAAACCATGTATGAAAAAATAGCACACACCTTTGCTCTTTTAAACATGAAAGTCATTTTTCCGGACTGTTTTCAAAGCATTCATTCCAAAATTATAACTATTATCTTTCACCTACAAGTTCTTCCAAGTATTTTCTGCTTATATAGAAAATTTTGTTTTACATAAACAATCTTGTTCTCTTAGAACTCATTAATTCAATATAACATGAACACTGTTTCCACTTCAGAAATATTCTACATGATTTCAAGTGACTAAATAGGACTTCCCTGTAGGAATAGTCCATAGTTTACATAACCCATTACTACTTTTGGACATTTATATTATTTCTAACTTTTTGCTGTAACTAATTGTGTGATGAATACATGATGCCTTTGTTATGATGTCCCAGTCTTTATTCAGGGTACTCCTACTCTCCTTTAAAACATCAGTAAAATGACACTTCCTCTATGTAGCATTTTTTTATTCTTCAAAACAGAGTGAATTTCTCCATTATTTTTGGATACATATGTATGTACAAATAAAGACATGAAATTAACTTCAAGTTAACATAGCTTGATTCTAAAATGCAATATGTTATAATTAACCTCGTATCTTAGTCTCCCACATTTAAGTATGAACATCTCAAGGGAAGGAATATTGTGGTCTTATTTTTTCTTATATTTCCAACATATAGTATGTTGCCTGGAACACAATAAGTGTTCATTAAATAAAGGACTCCCCAACATATCAAACAAGAAACGTCCTGATGTATCTTCTGTTCAAAAGTACCTGAGCACCTACTACTGAAAAGACTGTGCTGAGTTCTGCATAAGCAAAATACAAGACTTACCCACACAAAGAGTTTGTAAGTGCTCAGGAATACTAAAGAATAAATAAAAGTAAATCAGAGTGGGAGATGGTGAATGACACAAAAACACACAATGCTTACAACAACATCAAAAGGAATAAAATACTTTGGAATAAACTTAAACAAAAATGCAACACTTGTATGCTGAAAGCTACAAAATATTGTTGAAAACATTAAAGAATATGGAAACACATCTCATGCTGAAGGACTGGAAGATTTAATTATTAAGATGGAAGTATTCTGCAAATTGAATCAACATAATGCCCATAAAAATTTCTACTCTCTTTTTTATAGAAATAGACAAGCTAATCCTAATGGAAATGCAAGGGATGCAGAATAACCACAACAATCTTGAAAAAGAAGAACTACGAAGACTCAAAATTCTCAATTTTAAAATACTTTTCAAAGTTACAGTAATCAAAATAGTTCAGTACTGACACAGAACACATAAGGATGAAAGGAACAGAACTGTGAATCCAGAAATAAACTCAAACATGTATGGCCAGCAGATTTTCAACAGGAATGCTAGGACCATCCAAGGGGGAAAAAATAGTCTTTCCAATTAATGGTGCTGAGAAAACTGAATATCTACATCCAGAAGAATTAAATTTGTACTCCCTACATCACACTATATACAGAAACTAACTTAAGCTAGATCAAAGACTTAAATATAAGTGCTAAAACCATGAAACTCTTAAAAGGAACCACAGGAGTGTATCTTCATAATAATCCTGACTTAGACAATGGTTTCTTAGATATGATACCAAAAGCATATGCAACCATAGAAGAAAGCAGGTAAATTAGATTTCATCAAAATTACAAACTTCTGTGCTTCAAAGGACACTATGAACAAAGTGAAAATACAACCCCCAGAATGTGAGAAAATATTATATATCTGATAAAAATCTAGTATTTAAAATAATAAAGAATTCTTACAACTCAACAACAAGACAACCCAGTTAAAATACAAACTTGAATAGACATTTCTCCAAACAGATAATAGAAATACACAAGCATAGGTCCATCTAATCTAATCATACACAGTAGGGTAGCTAAATTCAAAGACATGCCCAAGAGAACTGAAAGCATATGTTCACACAAAAAAGCATACATGATTGTTTATAGTAGCATTACTCATAGCAACCAAAAAGTGGGAAAAACTCAAATGCCCATGAACTGAAGAATGGTTAACAATATGTGATACAGCCCTACAGTGGAATATTATTCAGCCACAAAAAGAATGAAGTACTGATAAATGCTATAACATGGATGAACCTTGAAAATGGTACACTATGTAAAAGAAGCCAACACAAAATGAAACGCAGTATACGACACATTTATATGAAGTGTCCCGAACCCACAAATCCATAAAGATAAAAAGCAAATTAGGGGTTGGCAAGGGTTGGGTAGAATGGTAATAAGGAATAACTGCCAAAGAGTTATGAAGTTTCTTTTGGGGATAACAAAACATACTGGAACTCAACATTGATGGTTGCACATCAATATAATAGTTGAGTGTGCTAAAAGCCACTGAATTTTACATTTTAAAATGGGTAAGTTGGTGAATTCTTAATTCACCTAATTAAATTCACCTAAATAAGATGAATTTACCTTAATAAAAAAGATTAATTTTATATTGTGAATTTAATGTGAATTTTTTATGTGAACTACACCAACATAAAAAATCTATTTTAATTCAGAAACCAACTTATGTGCTAGGGATTGGAGATAGAAGTTGGTTAAGATCTGAGGCATGCCTTGAAAGATATGCAAAATTCTTGAATATGACAGGAAGAAAGGTTAGGAAAGACTGTGACTTATTTAGTAAATGAATAGTTAAGTTTGATAGAAAAATAGCAAAGAAAAGGTGTGTTAGAAGCATATATGCAAGATCCTGAATGTGAAGATTTCATTTAACAGACAATAGAAGGCCAAGAATGTTTTGCACAGAAGGTAATACTACTGGAGCTGTACTTGAAGTCAAGTTATTGAAACAGAGAGGCATATACCAAAACTATGGTACAGCCACAACCAGAGGTAATGAAGGTTTAAGCTAAAGGAAAATAATAGAAAAGAAGGATGGACGTAAAAAAACTGTACAGCTAATTAGATGTGACACAACACACAGGTGACTAGAAGAGTATCATCAGAAACTGGAATATTAACGGTGGGTCGTTGGCAGCAAACAGCCCGGTTGCAAACCTTGGCTCTACTGTTTTATTATCTGTGAGCCTTGGCAAATCAACTCACTTATCAAATATCCATCTCTAAATGGAGGATTAGAGAACCTAACTCATAAGGTCCTTGTAGAGCACAGATTCAGCTGATCTTTTTTCAAGTATATGGTAAACGACCAACATGTACCAGCTTCTCTCACAGAGCCAAAAATGCAAACCTTTGTCACACATGTTAAGTGTGATTATACACATGTGCATCTGTTTCCAGGCTCGTCTGTTGTTCTGTCTAGTGCTTTGCCAGAATACAATTAAGAAGATAGAGAAAAATCAATAGAATAATAATTTTTAAAAAAACAGAAAAGGGATATAACAGGCAATTTACAGAAAGAGAAATACAAATGATCTACAAGTGTAAAATAATGTACTTCACTCATAACTAAATACAAATTACAGTAAGAAGATGCCAAATTTTACATATTGTGTGGGCAAAAATAAAAAGGCTAACAATGCTTGTCATTGTGAGGAAAAGATACTACCATTAACCACTGAGTAAACTAGCTTTCTTAAAAAGAAAATAAACTTAGCAACAATGTCAACATTTCCAATGTATATACCTTATGGCTAACAAATCCTCTTACAGGACTTTATTTAATGAATATATTCACATGAATAAAACCCCAACTATGGATCAATGGGGAAATGATTAAATAAATTATGGCATTATAATAATAAAATAAAATATTATGCAGTTGTGAAAAAGAATGAGGTAAATCCAAATTACTGAAATAAAAAAAAAACAAGATACACTTTCAGGTGAAAAAGCAACATTCAAGAAGAATGTACAGAATTTTATCTTTATTTTTTAAGGGTTACAGACAGCTAAGACAGATATTTATGGCTAGATCTCTATCTAGAGATACTGCTCTATATATTCTAAACACACAGAAAAATTCTAGACACATAGTTAACAAGAGAGAGCACAAGGAGAATTTTAACTTGTATTTGTATTTTTGTCATTCATTATATTTGATGTTATACTATACACACACACACACACACACACACACTCATAAGGAACATAAATTCATATAAGAAAACTTAATTGGTGAAAAAAACATTAGAAAAGCATGTTTAAAACAAATTTTAATTCTTCTTCAAACATAAATTCATTCATCCATTCATTCAACAAATATTCAGTGAATGACTATGCCAGGCCCTGCTCTAGATACTGAGGTGAAAAAAATAGAATAAATAATAATAAAATAATCAGGAAGCCAGATGGTGGTGCTACGGAGAAACATAAATTAATGAGAGAAAGATGAGAAAGGTTGATGACCAGAAGTTGCAATCTTGGGCAGGGCAAGTACACTGTCTCTGAGAATATACACTTGAGCAAGTGATTACAAAGGTAAGACAGCAAGTTATGTGGATAGCCAGGGAGAAGAGTGTTCCAAGTAGAGGAACAGGAAGTCCAAAGGTCCTGAGGAAGGAACCTGTATACTAGAGAAATGGCAGAGGTAACTGTGCCAGCACACTATGTCTTATGGGAAGACAAGAGATTTTCAGAATTACCACATTATTACATTCAAATGACCAACTTGAATCAACAAAAAACTTCAAGACATACAAAGAAACAGGAAAGTATGGCCCATTCAAAGCAAAGAAGTAACAGTAGGTCTTCCTAAAAAGACATGATGGTGGATCTACTAGAAAAAGAACTTAAAACAGCTGTCTTAAAGACTAAAGGAATATGTGGAGAAAGTCAAGAAAATGACGTTTGAACAAAATGGAAATATTAACAAAGAGATAAAGAATCTAAAAAATTCTACACCTGAAAGTACAATAACTGCAATGACATTTTCACAGGAGGGAATTAAGAGCAAATTTGATCAGACAGAAGAATCAGCGAACTTGAAGATATGATAACGGAAACTGTGTCTGAGTAACAGAAAGAAAAAAAGGGAAGAAAAGTGGACAGAAACTAAGGGGACTAGGGGGATGCCATACCACACACACAATGTGAGTCTCAGAATGAGAACAGAGAGACAAAGGGTCAGAGAGAACACTGAAAGAAATAATGGCTGAAACATCCCAAATTTGACTAAAGACATGAATATAAACATCCAAGAAGTTCAATAAACTCCAAGTAAGACAAACTTAAAGAGACTCATACCAAGACACATTATATTCAAGCTTTGAAATGCCAAATACAAGCATATCTCATTTTATATGTAAAATTCAAAAACAGGCAAACCTAATTACCATAATTATTGGGGATGCATAAAGATAGTAAAAATATTAAAAATGTAAGGTAACGAATATTACAAAAATCTTGTTATAAATAACCTCTGGGGCAGAGAAGACAAATACAACACAGGAAGGGCACACAGGAAATTTCTCTCTCTTAACCTGGGCTTTAAAATGTACACATTTATGTGTATAATGTGTATGTATACACGCATAAGTTTTATATACATATCTATTTATACACACATGATGTACTTCACAATAAGAAAAAAAACTTCATTAGCACTTCTCCCCGCAACCCCTACTTTACCTCACTCTGACTGATATATCCATCATTACTATCAACACAAGTCAGGTAACAACTAGAATAGTTCTTGCTATAAAACAGTGGCAAACTCTAGGAAACTGATAGAAATTCTGAGATTTACAGCAATTGACTACACTATTTCACCTTGAAATAGGAGTCGTCACTCATCAAGCAACAGTGAATAGAAGAGAATAAAGTTTTTATATCAATAAGACATCAATAGAAAAAACTACTTTTTAAGTGTCAACTGTCATATTGATACAGCCACAGATACAGATATATAGATACAGATAAGATATATATATAGATATAGACATCAACATAGATATAGATAGATACACAATATCTTAATTTGGTGTATAGGAAATATCTAAAATATACCTGTATGCTGCCAAACTCAACATTCTCATAATGGAAATGTGCACATTCAGCCATCTTCGGAAAGTGACCTTTAGTGAAGGGTAACCTGAAGACCATGAAGTAATAAGTGAGACACAAGATACTGGAATATTCAAAATTACTAAGCCTAAGGAGAAAATAAAAAGGGTTTAAGAGCTCATGCAAGCACAACTATTTAATAAGCACATGCGCATGAGCACACATATACCCACATAGGTCTTTCTAGAAATACACTGAATCAAATGCAAGTTACATTTAGTGCACAGGTCAAAAAAAATTAAAAAGCATCACTATACACTCTTAATCTTGACCCAAGCCCATGTCCATAGAAAATTTATGCTTTCAGTGAATGCTATGAAACTGTGAACAGCCAGCTTCTAACCAGAAGCAGCATTCCCACCACAAAATACAAAGCTAGATTTTACCTGTGAATGTTGTCACAGCCCATCAGTCCTGGATTGGTGGGTCTGGATGTAGAATGAACATTTTTACATTTGTCTTTTCTCTACTTGCAATATAAACATAGCTATCTAGCCCCCTATCAAGTGAAAAGATGGTTTTTCTGTTTAAAAAGGAAATGTATACCCTTCTGATATTGCACTTATGAGTCAAATACTGGCATCCATTCCAGGCTTTCTCGTACGCAAGCTGAGCTATAGTAATCTCCTAACTCAAATAACAAAGTTTGTTTTTCTGTATTAAAGGTACCGAGAAAGACAACTTGGATTGTGTTCCTGTTGAACAAAGCTACCTAATAGACAATGACATAAAGTTTTTGCAAAAACAAAATTAAAAGTAGGTAATCTTTAGACCTATTGCATTAATTGTTGAGTCACAATTTAAGGTTTAATAGTACAATTTAATATATGGACAGTAAGAGTACACAGTAAGATATCTAAATCAAAATTTCCACATGAACTAAAGTACTGATTTCCATCTATAGGAATTTTTTTAAACCCACTGTAAAATTATACTTACTTTTTCACATGTTTAACCTTCATACTGGCTGTACTGCCACATGTCTTAAGACTAAGGTCTCCAGGAATTTCTGGAACATCTGCTCCTCTTGCCTTAAAAAAAAAAAAAGATCTGTGATGTATTCCTTTAGTACGCATATGTTTAAAAAGCAGATACTAATTTAATAGTTCAATTCTGCTGACCATGTTGTTGTACCAACAGTACTATTTACTGATGTAATAATCTCTTACCTAATTTAAATATTGAACTTTACTGGATAAGGAAAACTTTTCTGTAAGAATAAGGATTTTCATGCTCTTATAATCAAATTTCAAAATCAGATGAATTGTGTCTCAGCTCAAACTAAAATCTCCCCGAGAAGGTGGTAGAAAAAAATAACCCTGGTTACTATGATTAATAAATATTAAAAAGGTAATATGAACATAATTAGGGGATCACAACATGCAATTCTTACACTAAAACTTGAAAGTGACATCTATGTAATACTTGGTCCAAGTTACTCCACAGTCTGCCACAGCTTTTGTAATAGTGATTTTTTAACTCTGGTGACACATTGAGGTGCATCATTTTAAAAAGAGAAACTGAAAAAATCAAAAGATTCTTCACACTGGACAAAATAAGCAGCAAATCGAAATATCTGTCTTACAAAGCAAATTTATACCATATTATCTGATTTGTAACAGAAAAATGTAGGGTACCATATTATCTCATTTATATGTGGAATGTAAAAAGAAAAACAAAAGAAAAACCGAAAAACCAAGCTCATAAACACAGAAAACAGATTGGTAGTTGCAGAGGCAAAATGGGTGAAGGGGGGCCAAAAGCTGCAAACACTCCAGCTATAAAATAAATTAAGGCATGGGGATGTAACCTACAATATGGTGATTATAGTTAACAATCTGTATTGCATATTTGAAAGTTGCTAAGAGAGTAAATATTAAAAGTTCCATCACAAGAAAAAAAGTGTAACTCTCTATGGTTATGGATGTTAACCAGACTTACTGTAGTGATCACTTTGCAATGGATGTAAATATCAAATCATTATGTTGTACACCTGAAACTAACATAGAGCTGTATATCAATTATATTATACAGTATATATCATCAGGGTCCACTATACCCACTTTTTATTTTTAGGTTTTTATCCTTAGTATGGTTAAACTTAACTACAGTTAATAATAGTTGAACCTACTGTTTATTTATAAGGATTGATAGATATTTCATGATCATTCTTAGAAGTTCTTTTATTCCTTCTGAGAGGTACTACAAATAAAAGAAAATTCACTATATCCTTTAGTAATGAAATAGAACTCATTCTACCTTGCAATTATCATATGGATCAACTGGATCCTTTTTATAACTCTAACATAGGATCTCAGTCTTGCTTTTCCTCTAACTTAAAAAACATAGTTATTTCATAATCCTAGGTATTATTTCATCAGTATTCACATCACTCACCAATTATTCCCTACCATGATAGAGAAAAGACTAAAAAAATACATTTTTTAAAAGGAAAATGAGGAAATCATCTAAATCAGGAGTTGGCAAACTTTTTCTTATAGGGCCAAATGGTAAATATTTTAGGCTGTGGACCTTTCTGCCACACTCAATTCTGTTACTACAGCACAAAAGCAGCCATGTGTAAATGACTGAACATGGAGATGTTCTAACAAAACTTTATGTGAAAAAACAGGCAGCTATTGAAGTTTTTCAACTGCTGACACACTATGTTGATGCAATAGTAAAGTAAGTCATCATCCCATTTTTAGGATGCATTGTCCAAAACAGTGCATTATCTTTCAAGAAGGTATTTACAAAGCTTGGTGACACCATCTTTGTAGTCAGGATTTCACCTTCATTATATATTTGAAAATTCCATATTTTTCATTTTCCATCCGTAATAGAAAAGAGGAGAAAACAATGATTAGATACATCAAAGGGTGAATACACGAACACAGTAGCACTCCAGATTCTAATGACGGTGGTGAACTGATCACATAAGTGACATCTCAGATGGATGGCAATATCCTAGATGAATACTGTGTAACTTAATTACAAGTGAACAATATATTGGTATTCTTCTTTCAGTCAGTCATTCAGCTAAAAGAACTTTATCACACAACATTTTTCAACAACCTGGATCATTAAAATTTCTAATACAGTGGTTTTTTCACTACTTTATAAATTTTTCATAAATTGAATTAAAAATACAAGAGAGTAAAGAAGGGTAAAATGGACCCAGCCAGTGAACAGTGATAATCTGCTAGACTGAAAATTAAAATATTAACTGCCTTTGAAAACCAGGTCTCTGCTAGAAAGGCCATCATCCCTGACATACACCGAAGGAGAAAATGAATAAACCTGCCTCAAATACAGTCCATCTGAGGACAAAACATGGACCGCACACTTGGGCAACCACAACGTACTGGACAGCAGGCAGAAACATGTCCCGGAGATATCACTGGCTATCTAAAGGGGCCTGTCAGAAAAACCTCTGCCAAAAAAAAAAAACATGGTAATAATTAGGCAAATGAACCAAACAATGGTTCAAGCCTTTGAAGGTTAAACATTTTTGAACCAATAGTTCAGCAAACGTCTAACTGTGTATGTTTCATCCAGCAATGTTTTCCTGTAGTCCAGAAAAGTCCCAAGCACATTCTAGCCACTCAGCATATTTTTGTGAATGAATAAACACAGTACGCTTTTAACATAAAAATTGGTATGATTTGTTCTTTTAAGATTCAGAAAAAAGAACTAAAAGGAAAATATATTACTACTACTCTATTGTCTGGTGAACTAACATTTTCACTTGCATATTTTTTTAATAAAATTAATTTTCTTAAATTTCTACTGAAAGCATGTAGCTTCAGTCATTTTATTGTCACTCTAATTCTCTTAGAAAATTTTAAGTAATATTTACTGATAGAAAATACATAATTTTCCCAATTTATTCATGTTGTAATTATCATTTAACTATACTTTCAAAATAAAATTTATATTAACTTCACAAAAACAGCACCACTCATCAATAGAAAATTAGAGAGAACACAGAAGACAATGGAACATGTGTTCATAAAAACACGTATTATTTACATTTAAACTCTATGTATTATCTGTGATCTGACTAGCATAATCTGACTTCCTAAAAGGTTAGTCAGTTTCATTAATCTTTGAATTGCAAACACAAAGGATGTGTTCCAAAAAGCTTAAGGGAATTAATAAATTTATGTATTAACCTAACCTTCCAAATGCAATTAAAATCTACCTACTCCATTAAACCCATCCCCATGACTGAACCAAATGTTGCTATTTTCTTTTATGAATCTTCCATAGGACTCATCTTCTATACAGCAAGTTGCAGCATATTAAATTTTTATTCATATTTTATTGCAAATTCTTATCTTGTTCTCTAATCAGTCTTTTCCATTTACCAAGAGATAACTTCCTTGAGCAAGAGCCAATGGAATAATATGTGCACAATTTTATTAATATCTGACATCCCCAAATCCCATTATAACACTAAACTTTAGTATCATTCAAGGAAAATGCTCATACATACTTGGTATGTTAACTATATTAGAAAAACAAATCAAGACTTTATCTCTCATTTTTTAATTCCTGGCAAATAAACCTGTATCTACAAAAGTCTATAGTTAACAAAATAAAATTCTTCATTTTAACAGCTCTATTTTTAAGACTGAAAATATTTCACTCTTACTACACTATTTTGATGTACATTGCTAAATAATCCTCCAGAAAGGCTGATCCAATTTACACTGCCACCAGCCATGTATATGAGTACCTATTTTCTCACAACCTCAGTGTTACCATCTTTACCTTTGTCAATCTCATGCTTCATTTTTAAAAATTAAATAGGTTAAAGAGTTGAACAAAATTTCACATTTTTAATAGGTATCTGTATTTGTATTATTTTGTATATAATACACTTTATTCTTATATTGTACACATTTTAGATTTTTTAGAGAAAAGAACATTTCTTAATAAAGCTAGTAATATTTGACAGACATATATCAAGATATTTAATAGGTTGCCATTAAAATTATAAACCTGGAAATCCTAGGCCTTTATCCTCTGATTTTAAGACTTACTATAAAGCAATAGTAATTTTAAGACTTTGTAGCACTAGAATAAGGATGAAAAATAATGAAACATAATAGTCCAGAAAAAGCCCATTCACATACAATAAAACTTGACTTATGACAAAGGCACCAATGAATTTCAAAAGAATAGTACTATCAATAGATGAGACTGGTGTTTTTAAGTATGCAAAATAAGAATAAACCTTGAACCACCTCTTAAGCAATAGACAAAACAAGTCATTCAAGGTGGAATTCACTCAATGTGAAAATTAATAAAGTTTCTTAAAATTAACACAGAAGAATAAATTTATGGTAAATAAAGATGCCTTCAATAAAAGCACTACTCCTAAGAGAAAAAAATTAATAAATCAAAAACAAATAAGTCATATCCAGAATATATGAAGAACTCCATATTTATAATAAAATAAAAACTGACAACCCAATTTTTAAAATGCCAAAAATTTGAACAAATACTTCACAAAACAGAATACCAAGTGCCTGATAACTGTAGATGCTTAATCACAAGAAAATGGAAACAACACAAATACACATGAACAGGAGAATGACTGAATAAGTTATGGTATATTTATGCAATGGAATACTATGCTTGATAAAAAGGTATTTCCTAGCACACTAAACAACCTGCACCTAGAGTATGTGAAAGAAGCTATGTGTACATTAAACTTCAGTTAAAAATTAACAGAAAAAATTTTATGGAACTTAAGGTGGTTTTTCATCTGGAGTAGTTATAACTGTGAAAACAATGAGGAATGAAAAAAGAATAGTATTCCAAAAAATATTATATTTTTGAGGTATGCCTGTAGCAGACCTGGCAGAAGAAAAGCCCAGTGGACTTGAAGAAGTAGCAAGAAAAAAATTTTTTTTTAAATCCTGTTTTAGTTTTTAGCTTTTGTGTGTATGGGAAAGAAAAAGGCAGAAAAAAAGTCTCAATGCCATGTGGGACAGTATCCAGTCTCTTAACATATGTGTAACTGAAGGCAAGGAAAATGTACCCCCCATCCCAGGAAGGTGGGTGGGATGATTAAGAAGGAAAAGAGGAATAGAGAAAAACATTTGAAAAAATAATGGATAAAAAGCTTCTAAATTTCATGAAAGTATAAACACATTAATCCAGAAAACTCAGTAAATCTGAAGTATGATATTTAGAAATATCAGACCAAGGCATATCATAATGAGATGGCTGAAAACCACTGATAAAGAAAAAATCTTATCAGCATCCAGGGGGAAAAAAGGGATACACATTACATTTACAAGAATAAATTATGAGAAAGTCAGAACACTTAGACTGAGTTCTTTCAACTGCTTTTAAAACAACTGTCAACACAGAATCCCATATTCAGTGAAATGCATTTCAAGAATGTGAGACTTCCAGTCTCTTCCACTATTTACAATAAAAACTCTACAGGAAACAAAATAAAATAAAATAAAAACATGCACTGAGAACTCTAAAAAATTCAGTAAGAGCAGGTGTATTGGGGAGCAAAGGCAAAACTTGAAGAATGGCTAATACAGTGACCACGTACTTCCTGGTTTTTTTCCTCCATTACCTCCTGGAATTGACCCAAGAACAAGCTGAATCAGGAATAGAGTGACAAGCATGGATAGGAAAACTCCTAGGAAAGCCCAACTTTCTAACCAGAGGACTTTAAAAATGCCCTTGAATGTGGGGAAAACAGCCACAGTATTTTTTTCTCTTTTTCTCTTCCAACCCAGTCCATGGACAGACCTGGGAGCAACACTTCAAAGGTAGCATGGGCAAATAGGATCCTGGGCAAAAACCTACTCTTCTGAATAGAAAGACAGTAAAAAATGACCCCGTTATGTAGAGATAATAGGGATAATTCTCATTATTTTTCTATTTCTTTTTTTCTTCTCACTACTTAAGATCTGACAGCAGCCCATCAGGAAAAACTACATGCAGTACAACAGGTACTCTCAGAGGACTCCATCCTTGCAGCCAGAGAAAACAGGAGAAACAACCCTTGCAAGCAGACAGTATGTGCAAAATCCCAACAAAGATAAGAGTAAAGCAAAGGCTATAAATGAACTAATATTGAAACCACCACCTAAAGAAGTCCAGACAGAAATTTCCATCTAAACCCAACCAGGGTGACTGATGCCTGGTAAGAGAAAAACAGCAACATTCTCTGAAGAATTTTAATAGGAGTCAGTCTTACAACATAATATTCAAAATGTCCATGACACAATCCAGAATTACCAGATACACAAAAAGCCAGTAAAATATGAGCAATTCCCAAAGAAAATCAAGAAATGACAAATATGAAATGAAGCAGATAATTGACTTAATAAAGACTTTAAAACAGATACATGCTATAAACATGCTGCATCAGATACTGAAACTAGTGGAAAGACAGATTCCTTGATGAAAAATGTGAACTATTAAAAAAAATGAAAGTTTCAAAACTGAAAAAAATGTAGTACCTGAAATAAAAAAATATTGGACTGGCTCAGCAGAATGGAGAGCACAGAGGAAAAGAGTTAATGAACCTGACAATAGACAAAAAAGAAATTACTCAATCTGAAGAAGAGATATTTAAGATTTTAAAAAAGATTGAAAAACATGAACACACCCATAGACATCCACGGAGAACAAACACACTGGCACAAGAAAAAAAAACTATTTGAAGAAATGATTCCTGAAATTCCTGAAAAATTACAGATTTGTTGAAAAATATATATATTTACAGATTCAAAAGTACCAAAGAAAACCACAAATCAAATCATCATAATCAGCTGCTGAAAACAAAATGTAAAAGAATTATCTTGGGAACAGATGGAGAAAAAAGATACATATTTATAAGATAATAAGGATTTAAATGATTGGATTTCCCATTAGAAACCATAAGACATTGGAACAACATTCATAAAATGCTTAAAGAACTCTCAGCACAGAAAACTACATGAAAAGATAATATCCTTCAGAAACAACAAAAAAATAAGAACATACACAAATTAAAGAAAGTTAAGAGAATATGTCACCAGTAGATAGGCCCTAAAAGAAATGCTAAAGAAAGTTCTTCACGTAGAAGAAAAATGATACCAGAGTACAACCTGGACCTTCTGGAATGAAAGAAGAGTGGGAGTTATACATTAGGTAAACGTAACAGATCATTAATCTCCTTTTAAATTCTTCAGAATATATGTCACCTTAAAGCAAAAATTATAACACTGTTTTGTGAATGTAGATGTAATACTTATAAAACTATAATATAAAGGGGGAAAATAAAGGGACTTACATGGTGAAAAAGTTTCTACATTCCACTTGAAGTGCAAAATAACAACTTGAAATAGAATATAAAAAGTTAGGAAAAAGAAACCAGAAACATATAAAAAAAGATAAAACACCATGACTAGGTAGAGTATTCCAAGAATGCAATATTGGTTTAACATCTGAAAACAAATCAGTGTTTTGATTTATTTGATTTGCTGATAAAAAGAGAACCAAATTCATCACTGCATAAATTTTTTAAATGACACAACTAAATTTACTTTATCCCAGGAATGCAAGGATGGCATAACAAGAGAAATCTATTATTATAATCCAATCTTAATTATAATTTAATTACAATTAAAATTAATGTGGAAAAAGCATTAGCTTGTTGTAGTAAGAGCAGAAAAATTATCTGATAAAACTAAACACCCATTCACGATAATAACATCTAGTAAGACTTCTGGTTGAAAATAGTAAATTGAGGATATATTTATCTCTGCTCTTTCAAGTTACCAAAATAATTTAGAATTTTACCCATTTTCTTCATATACTGGCAAAAGTACAAAGTGTCCTATATATAAGGTTATTCTTTACAGAACTATCTGTAGTAAACAAAGGGTGAAAACAACCTAGGTGTCCATCAATAAGGGAATGGCTGAATAAACAATATTGAAGCCTCATAATGGAATAGTTATCGAAGGAATGAGGGAGATTTCAATCTATTGCTATGAAGAGATCTGCATATATTAAATGAGGGGGAAAAGACACGGTACAAGAACAGGCAATCCTTTAACCAAAAAGAGGGTCAATATAAAAATACTATGTGTATTTTCTTATACTTAATAAATGAGACAGGATAAACTAAAAACCAATTAAAATGTTTGCCTATGGGAGAACAAACAATAGGGATGGAAGCTGGATTTTTCTGAATGCCTTGTTTGTAGTTCAGATTTTTGAGGCATGTAAATGTTTTAAATATTTGTAAAACCAAATTAAATCAAACTGGGAAAAAAGGGCAATCTCTTGAAGTCAAAAGCAAATAAAACAAATAAACCTAATCATTTTAAGTTGGAGGCTTAAGCACACAAGGAATTACTACCAATGACAGTAATATAAAGTAATAGATGCCAAAGTAGGATATAATCTACTAGAGATGAAAGGAAATAAAGTGTTTTCAGTAGTATTTGCATTATTACTTTGAAACTATTAGAAGTACATTAAAGCAAACAAGTAATTGTTAATGACATTAAAAACTAACATTTTTACTGTAAGAGATAAAAATAGAAATTAAAGAAATTAAATAGAAACACTTATTCATTTCCTTTTTCAGGGGTGGGAGTTGGTATTAAATAAGGCTTTTACACACCAATGCAGAAGGTATACTGAAACCTGATTACAGCAAGACATATAGCTGAGTTTTCTGTGATATACCCATGCATAGGATTTTTAAGTGGAATGTCAAGATTAAAACAATTAGACAAAGTTGGAGCTAAATACTCAAGAATGTTAAATGTGAATTACACTGCAAATTACTGTGCAACAGGAAGGAGACAGCAGATCAGAAGGCTCTTTTATTTGCAAATTTCTCAAAGTTTTTATAAAACGTTATATGATGTATTTATATAAAACATTTATCAAATTTATAGATAGAAGAAAACTGAAAGGTTATTAATACTCTGAATGTCAGAATTCAAAGAAATTTTAAGAGGCTGCAAAGACAAACTAAAATGATTATGAAGTTCATCTAGAAAAAAATTATATCCCTAAATTTATATTCAAAACTCAATTATATAACTATGGGGGGAGCACACTTTGACAAGAATTCCTGTACCAAGATCTGAGGCTCACAGTTTACCATAAGCTAAATATACAGCAAAAGTATATCCTCACTGGTAAAAAGCTAATGCAATCTGAAAAAAATGTGACATCTATTACAAGGACAGTATTTGTTTCCCCATAATCTGAACCAGTTTAAACCACATAGTGAACAGTTCATCCATTTAGGCAAAACACAATTTGATACTGAAAACTTGTAAAAACAGGAAATGGCAATGTTTTATTCTTTTGGCTTCACTGCTCCCTAACCCAGAGAAACTATCATTCCTACCCCTGGTACAGATCTTTAAAGAATCTTCCAAATGCCTATTTTCTTGATCCCAAATCCAAGTAAAGCTCTACTGATGACTGGGTACCTTAAAGGGTTACTTATCAGTAGTGTAACACACAGTGCTCTGATGCAGAACCATAAAGCTGGCTACCTCTGTATCAGCCCCACGACAATGCCCACCTCTTTTGTATTATCTATGTTCATGACTATCTTCTCCAAAAGACTATAAAGTCGATCTCAACAGTTACCAACAGAATGCTAATGGAGATTTTCAAGATTTTTAACTAAGAAAAGAGTACGTTATGGGAAGGTGTTCAACACAAAATCATAGAGCAGAAAGAAATCTCATCCAGCCATTCCACTGCAAAGAGAATATGAACCAAGAAAGAAGCAGCACCTGCTATATTCTGTTAGTTGCGGTATTTAAGTTACATTGAGTTTTGAAGATTAAAGATGGCAGCATGAAAAGTGAGAGGCTTCTTCCTAAAACCTCATATACTATGAAAATAAAATTAATACAACTAATCCTGAAAGAGCAACAGGAAAGAGGGCTGCGCCAAACTGCATACACCTGGAGAAAACAATAAACCTCACAGAACAGGGTAACTTACCAAAGCCGTGGCCCGGGTGCACTGAAGCCCTTCCCCCACCCGAGCTCACCAGTGGGAGGAAGAGAAACGGAGCAGGGAAGGAGTGGAGGCCTGGGACTGCTGAATGCCTAATTCCGGAGATCGGCTCTGGGAGCACAAACCTACATTTCATGGTACTCTCATGATTAGGGGGCTGGAAAGCTAAGACAGGCAGAATACCTGGAGAGACTGAGATTCCAGCCACTTGTGGAAAGCAGGGATTCATATCCAGCTGCTCTGGGACAAAAGAAAAGCAGGAAGTCTGAGAGACTTCCTAACACCAAGAGGGATGCTGAAGGGGCAAGGACTGAACAGAGCTTACTACTCAGGAGAAAGGACAGGTAGACAAAATTGTCTGGATGCACTCTGCCCAGCAGGTTGGGAACTTTCTCGATCTTCAGGTGCTCCAGCTCTCTGGCTGGCTACACAGCTCGAAGGACCCCCTTCATGATACACAGCCTACTGTGCCTTTCTCCAGGCCAGCCCCACCGGGCTCGCAAACCGGCAAACCCTACCCTGGCGTTAGGCCAGCCAGAGGGAAGCTCCATCTACAGCAACTACAAACTACAAAAAGCATAGAGGCTTATACCTGTGTGCTCAGCCCACTGGTTCTGGCAGTGGAGGCAGGCATAGCAGCCAGGGAGCAGGAAACAGCTCTTTCCTTCCCCAAGGCACCAATACTGCTCCCCTACAACTCGCGACATTGCTTCAGAGGATGATCAGCTCCAGAGATTAGAGCTTCTGGGCACTAGAGGGCGCCATATACAAATATGAAACACTAAAGGAACTTGGTTCAATGTAAAATTATGAATACAACACCTGAGAAAGATTCAAATGAAATCGACCTCATGAATCTTCCTGAAAGGGATTTCAAAATAAAAATCAATAACATGCTCATGGAGGTACAGAAAAATATTCAAGAACTGAGGAATGAATTCCAGTCAGAGATCCAACCGTTGAAGAGCACAATGGAGGGTATCAAAAGCAGATTAGATACGGTGAAGGAGACAATAAATGAAATAGAAATTAAAGAGGAATACAAAGAAGCTGAGACACAGAGAGAAAAAAGAATCTCTAAGAATGAAAGAATATTGAGAGAACTGTGTGACCAATCCAAACAGAACAATATTCGCATTATAGGGGTACCAGAAGAAGAAGAGAGAGAAAAAGGGATAGAAAGTGTCTTTGAGGAGGTGACTGCTAAAAATTTCCCCAATCTGGGGAAGGAGATAGTCTCTCAGGCCATGGAGGTGCGCAGATCTCCCAACACAAGGGACCCAAGGAAGACAACCCCAAGACATGTAGTAATTAAAATGGCAAAGATCAAGGATAAGGACAGACTATTAAAAGCAGCCAGAGAGAGAACTAAGATCACATACAAAGGAAAAAAACCCATCAGGCTATCATCAGACTTCTCAACAGAAACCTTACAGGCCGGAAGAGAGTGGCATGATGTATTTACTGCAATGAAGCAGAAGGGCCTTGCACCAAGATTACTTTATCTAGCAAGATTATCATTTAAATCTGAAGGAGGGATTAAACAATTTCCAGATAAGCAAAAGCTGAGAGAATTTACCTCCCACAAACCATCTCTACAGTGTATTTTGGAGGCACTGCTATAGATGGAAGTGTTCCTAAGGTTTAATAGCTGTCACCAGAGGTAATAAAACCACAGTAAAAAACATAAAACAGCTAATTCCTAAGCAAATGCAAAATTAGATTAACTATCCCCAAAGTCAATCAAGGGATAGACAAAGAGTACAGAATATGATACCTAATATATAAAGAATGGAGGAGGAAGAAAAAAAAAGAGAACCTTTAGATTGTGTTTGTCATACCATAATAAGTGAGTTAAATTAGTCTCTTAGATAGTAGGGAAGTTAACCTTGAACCTTTGGTAACCACAAATATAAAGCCTGCAATGGCAATGAGTACATACATATCGATAAGCACCCTAAATGTAAATGGACTGAATGCACCAATCAAAAGACATAGACTCACTGAATGGATAAAAAATCAAGACCCATCTATATGCCACCTACAAGAGACTCAATTTAAAACCAAAGACATACACAGACTAAAAGTGAAGGGATGGAAAAAGATATTTCATGCAACTAATAAGGAGAAAAAAGCAGAAGTTGCAGTACCTGTATCAGACAAAATAGACTTCAAAGCAAAGAAAGTCACAAGAGACAAAGAAGGACATAATGATAAAGGGGTCAATCCAACAAGAAGATATAACCATTATAAATATGTATGCACCCAACACAGGAGCACCTACATATGTGAAACAAATACTAACAGAACTAAAAGGGGAAATTGAATGCTACGCATTCATTCTAGGAGACTTCAACACTCCACTCACCCCAAAGGACATATCAACCAGAAAGAAAATAAGTAAGGAGACAGAGGCACTGAACAACACATTAGAACAGATGGACCCAACAGACATCTACAGAACTCTACACCCAAAAGCAGCAGAATACACACTCTTCTCAAGTGCACATGGAACATTTTCAAGAATAGATCATATACTAGGCCACAAAAGGAGCCTCGGAAAATTCAAAAAGACTGAAATTGTACCGATCAGTTTCTCAGACCACAAAGGTATGAAACTAGACATAAATTATGCAAAGAAAATGAAAAATGCCACAAACACATGGAGGCTTCACAAGAGGCTCCTAAATAACCAATGGATCAATGACCAAATAAAAAGAGATCAAGCAATATATGGAGACAAATGACAACAATAATTCAACACCACAAAAACTATGGGACGCAGCAAAGGCCGTGCTAAGAGGAAAGTATATCGCAATACAGGCCTACCTCAGGAATGAAGAACAATCCTATATGAACACTCTAAATTCACAATTAAAGAAACTAGAAAAAGAAGAACAAATGAGGCCCAAAGTCAGTAGGAGGAGGGACATAATAAAAATGTGAGCAGAAATAAATATAATCGAGAAAAATAAAACAATAGAAAGAATCAATGAAAGCAAGAGCTGGTTCTTTGAGAAAGTAAACAAAATAGATAAACCCCTAGCCAGACTTATCAAGAAAAAAAGAGAGTCTAAACACATTAACAGAATCAGAAACGAGAAAGGAAAAATCATTACAGACACCACAGAAATACAAAGAATTATGAGAGAATACTATGAAAAATTATAGGCCAACACACTGGATAACCAAGAAGAAATGCATAACTTTCTAGAAAAATACAACCTTCTGAGGCTGACCCAGAAAGAAACAGAAAATCTGAACAGACCAATTACCAGTAATTAAATTGAATTGGTAATCAAAAAACTACCTAAGAACAAAACACCTGGACCAGATGGTTTCACCGCTGAATTTTATCAAACATTTAGTGAAGACCTAATACCCATCTTCCTTAAAGTTTTCCAAAGAGCAGAAGAAGAGACAATACTTCCAAACTCATTCTATGAGGCCAGCATCACTCTAATACCAAAACCAGGCAAAGACACCACAAAAAAAGAAAATTACAGACCAATATCTCTGATGAACAGAGATGCAAATATACTCAACAAAATATTAGCAAACTGAATTCAAAAATACATCAAAAAGATCTTCATCATGATCAAGTAGGATCCAGGGATGCAAGGATGGTACAACATTCGAGTATCCATCAACATCATCCACTACATCAATAAAAAGAAAGACAAAAACCACATGATCACCTCCATAGATGCTGAAAAAGCATTCAACAAAATTCAACATCCATTCTTGATAAAAACTCTCAACAAACTGGGTATAGAGGGCAAGTACCTCAACATCAGACAAACCCACAGCCAACATTATACTTAACAGCGTGAAGATGAAAGCTTTTGCTTTAAGACTGGGAACAAGACAAGGATGCCCACTCTCCCCACTTCTATTCAACATAGTACTAGAGGTCCTAGCCACAGCAATCAGACAACACAAAGAAATAGAAGGCATCCAGAGTGGCAAGGAAGAAGTTAAACGGTCCCTGTTTGCAGATGACATATTGTACATAAAAAATCCTAAAGAATCCACTCCAAAACTACTAGATCTAGTATCTGAATTCAGCAAAGTTGTGGGATACAAAATTAATACACAGAAATCTGTTGCATTACTATACACTAACAATGAACTAGCAGAAAGAGAAATCAGGAAAACAATTCTATTCACAGTTGCATCAAAAAGAATAAAATACCTATGAATAAACCTAACCAAGGAAGTGAAAGACTTATACTCTGAAAATTACAAGACACTCATGAGAGAAATTAAAGATACCAATAAATGGAAACACATCCCATGCTCATGGATAGGAAGAATTAATATTGTCAAAATGGCCATCCCGCCTAAAGCAATCTACAGATTCAGTGCAATTCCTATCAAAATACCAACAGCATTCTTCAATTAAGTAGAGAAAATCATTCTAAAATTCATATGGAACCACAAAAGACCCAGAATAGCCAAAGCAATCCTGAGAAGGAAGAATAAAGCTGGGGGGATTATGCTCCCCAACTTCAAGCTCTACTACAAAACCACAGTAATCAAGACAATTTGGTACTGGCACAAGTACAGACCCATAGACCAATGTAACAGACTAGATATAAACTCAACCACATATGGTCAATAAATATATGATAAAGGAGCCATAGACATACAAAGGGGACATGACAGCCTCTTCAATAGCTGGTGTTGGCAAAACTGGACAGCTACATGCAAGAGAATGAAACTGCATTATTGTTTAACCCCATACACAAAAGTAAACTTGAAATGGATCAAAGACCTGAATGTAAGTCATGAAACCATAAAACTCTTAGAAGACAACACAGGCAAAAATCTCCTGAATATAAGCATGAGCAACTTCTTTCTGAACACATCTCCTCGAGCAAGGGAAAAAAAAGCAAAAATGAACACATGGGACTACATCAAACTAAAAAGTTTCTGTACGGCAAAGGACACCATCAACAGAACAAAAAGGCATCCTACAGTATGGGAGAATATCTGTAAACGACATATCCGACAAGGGGTTAACATCCAAAATATATAAAGAACTCACACGCCTCAATACCCAGAAAGCAAATAACCCTATTAAAAAATGGGCAGAGGATATGAACAGACACTTTTCCAAAGAAGAAATTCAGATGGCCAACAGACACATGAAAAGATGCTCAATGCCACTAATCATCAGGGAAATGCAAATTAAAACCACAATGAGATATCACCTCACACCAGTAAGGATGGCCAGGTTCAAAAAGACTAAGAACAACAAATGCTGGTGAGGATGTGAAGAAAGGGGAACCCTCCTACACTGCTGGTGGGAATGTAAGCTTGTTCAACCATTGTGGAAAGCAATATGGATTTCCTCAAACAACTAAAAATAGAAATACCATTTGACCCAGGAATCCCACTCCTTGGAATTTACCCTAAGAATACAACTTCTCAGATGCAAAAAGACATATGCACCCCTATGTTTATTGCAGCACTTTTTACAATAGCCAAGATATGGAAGCAACCTAAGTGTCTATCAGTAGATGAATGGATAAAGAAGATGTGGTACATACATACAATGGAATACTATTCAGCCATAAGAAAGAAACAAATCCTACCATTTGCAATAATAACATGGATGGAGCTGGAAGATATTATGCTCAGTGAAATAAGCCAAGCAGAAAAAGACAAGTGCCAAATGATTTTCCTCATTTGTGGAGTATAACAATAAAGCAAAACTGAAGGAACAAAACAGCAGCAGACTCCAAGACTCCAAGAAGGGACTGGTGGTTACTAAAGGGGAGGGGTGTAGGAGGGCGGGTCGGGATGGAGGGAGATGGGGATTAGGGGTATTATGTTTAGTACACATGGTGTGGGGAGGGCAAGGGGCAAACAGTGTAGCACAGAGAAGGCAAATAGTGAATCTGTGGCATCTTACTACACTGAAGGACAGTGACTACACTGGGGTACGGGTGGAGTCTTGATAATATGGGTAAATGTAGTAACCACATTGTTTTTTCATGTGAAACCTTCATAAGAGTGTATATCAATAATACCTTAATAAAAAATTTTTTAATTGAGTTTTTAATCATAAAACCTACTGCACCTAATATAGACATATGGAAGAAAAAAGTTCAAGGACAATCGAATTTTTTAAATGAAAATTTCCAACAGTAACTAACAGCTTTTTTCCTATTCAAATATGGAAGACTAAACATTTTTAAGACTGAAAAGATATGGCACAAAAGACATTAAACATTACTTCTTAGAATATCAATGAACAAAACCCTTTTGACAAGTAAAGTGAGATCTTCATACTCTTTAGATAAGCAGCTCCCTATAAGATAATAGTAAAAAAAAAGGCAAACTTCATCATAAAGATAATCATCAAAGCAAAAAATATAAAACAAACTCAAGATCCTACTAATTAATGAAACATCAATAATACATTCTAAATTATAGGGTATTGTGTAGTCATTAAATTTGTTAATTAAGAGTTCTCATTTAACACCAATTACACCACATTGTATATATAAATTTCTCCCAGGATATCAGTTTTATGGAATATTAGTGGTTTTAAATTTTCTGGAATACATGTAATTTTCATCAGCTAATATTATCACATATGCTAAATATATTATGAAGCATAAATAAAGAGAAAAACTATATAACACTGAGATAAGCAAAATTCTAAAGACAGCGCTCGTTCCCAGCCCCCACCAAGATGCCCACCTGGTTATTCAATCAAACACTAACCTAGATAATGCTGGGAAGAGATTTTTGTGGATATGATTAAAATTCCAGGTCAGCTGATCTTAAAATATGAAAATAATCTGGGTGGGCCTAATCAAATCACCAGAGCACTTCAAAACATAGTTTTCTCTGACTGGTAGCAAGGCATGAGCACGACTGGAGGTGCTGCTGCCAGCTTTCAGGATGGAGGTGGACTCCAGGAGGTGAAAACTGCCCCCACTGATAGCAGCAGGGACCTCAGATCTAGGAACTAAATTCAGCCCGCAATCTGAGCAAGGTAAGATACAGATTTTGCACAGTCTTCAGTAAGACCCCAATCAGGCCCTACCTTGACTTCAGCCTTAGAAAACCCTAAGCAGAGAACCTGATTCTGCTTGCCTAGCCTTCTGACCCATACAACTATAAGATAATAAATGCGTATTGTTTTAAGCCCCTAAATTTGTGGTAATTTCTTACAGAGCAATAGAAAATAACACTAACAATGTGGACATTTAAGACGTTGAAATTCCTGAGTGACCAGCTTTAAGTGCTCCTTTACCTCTTCTGCAATTAAAACTCTCTTCCCAAGCCTGTGATGCAAAGCCTCAGAAGCTCCTGCCTTCCAGCAGGCCCAGAACTCTGCTGAATGCACAGACTCCAGCACTCACCCACAAGAGTCCTGCTGAAGCAGCCCTCACAAGAGGATGCTACTCATGGGAAGGCAAGCCCTGGAAGAAAGTGCAAATTCTGCAGGTGGGGTAGGTAACTAGTGGGAGGTACATATCTGACTCAGTGCAACAGCCATCTCTCCTTTCTCCCTTGCAACCCAGGATTTCAATGTGCACATAATCTGTTCCATATCCCATTTTGCAGCTCTCAAGACCCTCAATCTTTTTTCCAAAAAAGGAAGAAAATTTAATTCCTTTCATGTCCATGGCAATGTTTTTGATTTCCCCTTGCAGGTGTTCCCACTATGTTCACCAGTCAGTCTTTTCCAGGTATTTTCTTCCAGTGCACCAGCCAATTCCTTCACATATGACACCTCCCCTAATGTACAATAGGGAATATTCCATGCTCTCTTCACTATACCATATGAGGTAGATAATAATAGCAATAATATAATCATGAGGTAGACTGCTCATCTAAAATGCAGGAAAAGGAGATATAAAATTGTATATGATTTACAATTATAAAACAGTATTCCCAGACATTATGGGAAAGTGAAACATACCAACGAGGCAACTGTCTTTGAAACTAACAATTCTGGAGAAATTTGTATAAAACAATCATGTTTATGCAGATGTTAAATTAAAAACTCTCTGCTCTGCAACAAGTCATGGAAGAAATATACCAAACAGTCTCACTCCTGTGACAAATGGGATTATGGGTGGGTCTCTTTTATTTTTTTCACTTCTCTGCATTTTCTATACAAGCACGTTTTGTTTTTATAAAGAAGAAAGGCTTTATAAAAGAGTAAGAGAAAGAGAGAGAAACCTAGCTAACTTATTCTACCTCTGCATATTACCTACCTTTATAGCAACCATTAGCTATGGTGTAACAACCTGTCATAAATAAATGACAGTAGATACTCTAAGTAGTAACTCCAATAGACAAAACCAGGCATTCATTTCTATTGTCAATTTAGACAAGAACAAGAATAAAAGCAGTTATGATGGGATATACCTATGTAATGGTAATAAAATGGACTTTCTGTCGATCAGTAAGCCAAATTATGAGTTATTTTAGTAGAAGCTAGAACCAAAGTGGAGAGAGATGCCTCTCAAAGGAGAAAAACAGAGGGAGAAATAACCTGTCTCTCCCCCTTTCCTGGCCTGCAGTCTTCTACCAGTAACTCCTATTTGCCAAACCTAACCAAAAGTCTGCTGGCAAGGAAGCCCAGGAAATGTAGTTCACTGGGATTAGCCTCCTACAATAAAGAACAAAGTAAATGGGCAGGAAATCCTGCCAAGATCCATGGCATTCACTGCTAAACAATGAAGATATAACTGTATAACTGTATGTGTGTGTGTGTGTAATACACACACACAAACACATACATAATATCAGTCATTTAAAATACAGGTTATTTTATATAAAATGCCCTCATATTTTGAAAAGGCACAGCAGCCAAATAATATCCATATATATACATACACACATATAAATACATGTACATATATATGATAACTGAATAAACAAGACTGTAATTCTAAATCTATAGTGTCTATAAAGGCAAACTAATCAAAATAAGTAGTTAATACTTAAGAACAATAAAGATAGATCTGAAATTTTATAGAAAAATAACAATAACATCACAGAATAACCACTCACAACATCAAAGTGCAATCTGTGTAAGAATATATTACTATCAAGGTGGCCCAGGAATTATCTGTTCCTCAAGGAACAAAAAACCCCTATAAACATATATAGGGAAAGGAAATCTGGATCAAAACCTTTACATATGAAGCTATCAAAGGGCATCTGAAAATAAGTCAGAAAAATGATGACTTTCTCCCATTTTACTTTTTTTCCTTTAATAGACTCAAATCTTATTTATAATATTCTTTTTATTATTTGTACTAAGAATTTGAGGGGGGCACCGCAGCTTTAGACTTACGTTATAAATGATATTTATTGATACTAATGATGAAAAATAACACTTCCACTTAAAATACAGTACTGAAGGGGCAAAACTGGACAGCTATATGCAATAGAATGAAACTGGATTATTGTCTAACCGCATACACAAAAGTAAATTTAAAATGGATCAAACACCTGAATGTAAATCATGAAACCATAAAACTCTTAGAAGAAAACATAGGCAAAAATCTCTTGAACATAAACATGAGCAACTTTTCCTGAACACATGTCCTTGGGCAAGGGAAACAAAATCAAAAATAAACACATGGGACTACATCATGCTAAAAAGCTTCTGTACAGCAAAGGACACTATCAGCAGAACAAAAAGGCATCCTACAGTATGGGAGAATATATTTGTAAATGACATATCTGGCAAGGGGTTAACATCCAAAACATATAAAGAACTCATATGCCTCAACACCCAACAAGCAAATAACGCTATTTAAAAATGGGCAGAGGATATGAACAGACACTTCTCCAAAGAAGAAATTCACATGGCCAACAGGCACATGAAAAGATGCTCCACATTGCTAATTATCAGGGAGATGCAAATTAAAACTACAATGAGACATCACCTCACGCCAGTTAGGATGGCCAACATAGAAAATAATAGAAACAACAAATGCTGGCGAGGATGTGGAGAAAAGGCAACCCTCCTACACTGCTGGTGGTAATGTAAACTAGTTCAACCATTGTGGAAAGCAGTATGGAGGTGCCTCAAAAAACTCAAAATAGAAATACCATTTAACCCAGGAATCCCACTCTTAGGAATTTACCCTAAGAATGTAGTTTCCCAGTCTCGAAAAGACATATGCACCCCTATGTTTATCGCAGCACTATTTACAATAGCCAAGAAATGAAAGCAATGTAAGTGTCCATCAGTAGATGAACGGATAAAGATGTGGTACATATACACAATGGAGTATTATTCAGCCATAAGAAGAAAACAAATCCTACCATTTGCAACAACATGGATGGAGCTAGAGGGTATTATGCTTAGTGAAATAAGCCAGACAGAGAAAAACAAGTACCAAATGATTTCACTCATCTGTGGAGCATAAGAACAAAGCAAAAACTGAAGGAATAAAACAGCAGCAGACTCACAGAACCCAAGAATGGACCAACAGTTGCCAAAGGGAAAGGGACTGGGGTGGGGGGGTGGAAAGGGAGGGATAAGGGGAATAAAGGGCATTACGATTAGTACACATAACATAGTGGGGGGGCACAAGAAAGGCAGTATAGCACAGAGAAGACAAGTAGTGATTCTATAGCATTTTAGTATGCCAATGTACAGTGACTGTAATGGGGTATGTGGTGGGTACTTGATAATGGGGGGAATCTAGTAACCACAATGTTGCTCATATAATTTCATATTAATGATATCAAAATAAAAAATAAAATGTTAAAAAATACAGTACTGAAGGAAAAGATCCTTGGCCTCTTACATAGGAGAAAATAGGAAATATCTCTATGCTGTTAGACCTACATAAACATACAGTCACCCCCATAATGGTTTGATCTAATGATTTTCAATTTTGCGATGCATTTGGGAAGGATATGAATTCAACAGAAACCATACTTCAAAGTTTGACCTTTCTTTAGCTAACAACATGTGGTATGATCCTCTCTTGTGATGCTGGGCAGGGCAGCAAGCCACAGTTCCCAGTCAGCCTTACCTCACAAGGGTCAAACCAATACACTTAAAACCACTCTATACATATACAACCATTCTGTTTCTCACTTTCAGTAAAATAGTCAATCAACTTCCTGAAATATTCAACACTTTATCATAAAATAAGCTTTGTGTTACATGATTTTGCCCAGTTTTAAGCTAATATAAGTGTTCTGGGTATGCTTAAGTTAGGCTAGGCTAAGCTATAATGTTCATTCAGTAAGTTAGGTGTATTGAAAGCATTTCAACTTAAAATATTTTTTCAACCTACGATGAGTTTTTCTGGGCATAACCCCACTGCAAGTCAAGGAAGATCTGTGCATATGCACATACACGTACATATCAGCTGAAAAAACAGGAGTTGAATACAAAATTTGTTCTATCAAGAAAAGCAAACAAGACTTCCAGTTTCCATACTCAACCAGTTTAGCCATAGGAAACATATGCCACAAATCTCTGAAATGAAACATGTTATAGGAACTTTAAAATTTTTATTTGTCTAAATACTGTTCCTTTCTTACAAGGGAACAAGAAATAATGGGAAAAAATCTAATAATCATCACCTCAGTACCACAAAAAAGCTGTATTTATTATATCTATAATATGCTATGTTGAAGGAGAGTTATCACTAAAATGATCCTTAAAGAATGTCACAAAAAATTTTAATTAACTGAGTTATCTGTGTGAATATTTTCAAAAGAATTTTGATACAACAAAACATCCATAATGCTAAAAACAGATTATATAACAATTTTCTTCACTTATTTCCTCCAATGTTATCCAGAATTTCCAATGAGCAAGTACGAAAAAACAGACATACAAGTCAAAGAAGCAAGCAGTTAGATTTAAGTATGTGGGTAGTTCACAAAGCACACAAATAGCCATCAAATAAGCCCCAGGAGTAAACTATATAGTTATTCCCATTTAATTTCCTGTTTTGTCTTGGAACAATACAGGGTGGGAGTACTAAAGCAAAAAAGACCATGATTTCTAAACTGATGATAGAACTAGTTCCTCTGAAACAAAGGAGTTTGCCTTAAAACTCACCTCTATTATAAAATAATATCTCTTCAGAGAGAACCAATTAAGAGCAGGGGAAAATTATTCAGAGGAAATGTTTAAAATAATTTAGGAAAAATTATTAGCAAGTATCATTAATATAATAATCACAAATTCTTTACCAGGCAACAGCTGGTTAATCATCCTAAAAATGAACACACTGAAACATTCACAAAACTTTTCAATATTCTGAAATGTATACCTTTCTATAATGGAGATTCATCCTTTCCTTCATCTCACTCCCATTTGTCTTGTTCATTAAAGATAATCTTACTTGTTCAGCAGGTATTTAATTTGCTAAAAATAGAGGGTTCCAATATTGTACATAATTTTGCCAGGCGTTTTATATAAAGGTTCTTAGGAAAATCTAAAAACCATACACTATTATTTTTATAGGTATTTATTCAGGTAAATTGTTGCTAGTCTTCAGCGCTGCTAGAAAATGATACTGGTCTATTTCTATACCTGAATTTTGTGAACCAGATCTACTAATAAAAATTTGCCTGAAATATTTAAATATATATTATAAAAATATAAAATGTAAATTCTTTCTGGAAAAACATAGGCTATAAACAGATAAAGGATAGAAGAAAGACCCACAAATAAGGGAGACACTTAAATAGAAAACTTCTATTAGGAAGTAGCAAGATTCTAGATTACCAATGACACTCCAGTTGAGATCTGTTAAGAATCATTATTCCTTTAAATGCATATGTTTTTATGTACTTTTCTCCTTGAATATTCCTTAAGTTTAAAACAATTTCTTGACAAGCTATATAACAAATTCTATCAGTAAAAGAAACATCCAGATCATGTAAAGCCTTATTAAGTAGCACAAATATTGGAATGTAGTTTCAGTTTAGTAATTAACAAATAAATGCTGGGTTTAAGATCAGCTCAACAGTTTTAAAAGATTTTAGGCTTAACCTTATGTAACTGCCAATTTTCAGCCCTTTTTAACCTATGAAGTTAACAACTTCATACAATTCAACCTAATATATATCCCTGAATTCTTAATAATGCATTAAATAACTTCAATAATTAACACCACTTGATTCATGCCAAAGAATTCCCACAATCTTCAGCTACAGAAGGATGCACCATGAATAGGGTGGACTTCGAATTGTTCATTAAAGAGCTCTGAATATAAGGGCAGAAATTCAAAACCTGGGTTTTGCATAATAATCAATGACTGCATTTGTGATTATTCACAATAATAAATGAAACATTCAGCTTTTAAAGAGTGTGAAATGACAAGCATCATCAGTTTCTCTGAATTAAAACTAAAATTCACCCATCCATCAAAAATAAACAGTTAAGAATCACACAGTAATAAAAAAGCTAAAGGATACTCAAAGAAGTGATAATGAAAAATTCTGAGATGTCCTAAAATTAAGTGAGATAGGGCCAGAAGATGGGGGAGGGAGACAGGGGAAGGTCAATAGCCTACGGCCGCGGCTAACCAGAAACTACACATTCCTGGTTCAAGTCATTTCTACAATCATCTAGAATGTCCCCAGAACCACTGTATCCCCCTTTGCATGACCAGTGTATGACCATCATCAACAACCAATCAATGAGCTTTCTCTATGGATTTCTCTAAACCACCTATTTCAGGACTTTCCCCACTTCAGATTAACCTGCCTTTCTTATCTGTAGCCAATGTGAATTTTAAAAACTTTCTTTCCCTGAAACCCCTTACAAATGCCCCCCATTTCTAGAGTCTGACAGACCAGTTGTGTCTGTTAACTAGCCTTGCTGCTGGTGAAGCAGAAACTTCCTGTCCCAGAACTCAGTCCTTTTTTTGGCTAGCACCTGGAAAGGCTCAATAAACCCTTTCATTTCAGATACATCCCTGTCTCTAGTTTTTGACCTGTCAGGAGACTTTTTATTTCTTGTATTCAAACTGCAAAAGTTTTTATAGCTTGATGAGTAAAAGGAACCTGTTTAAGGGCCCTACAGTGTGAACAACTTTCAATCAAAGAAGCCATAAACAACACAACAACACACACACCTCTTCTAAAATTACCTCTCCCTCAATGATTATTCAGGTTCTATCAATTCTCATTCACCTTTGGAAAGTAGGCAAGAGAGGAGGGAATTGATCCAAATACAAAGGGTACTTTTGAAAATTGTACCAATGTACAATGTAAGAAAAATGTACCAATGGTCTCATTGTTTTAAAAAAATAAAGAAAAGACAGAAGTTAAGAAAAAAGAAAAAAAATGAAAGAGCAGAAAAAAGTTTTAAAAAAATCATTTTAACATCCAACAAATGAGATAAAGAAGCAGGAAAATTCAGGACATTTTCAAGGAAAAACAAGTGGTTCAATTTGTCCAGAGAATGAAAATTTCATTCCACTCAAAAAATATTTACTGAGAATTTACTATCCCAGGCACAGGTAATAGAACAGTAATCAACAGTAACACAGTCCCTGTTCTCAAGGAGATTACAAATCTAATGGAAAAGACAATAATCATACAAATATTTAGTGTTTGCAAGTCAAATGGAGAAAATTAAAGCATAAAAGACAGAGGAGGGCAGGATTATTTACTCTTAAAATGGTTGAGTAAAGACAGCACTTAACTGTAACATTTGCAGAGACCTGAGGGAAGAAAGCAAGCCAGCCTTGTAGCTCTTGCAGAGAAAGCACCTTACAGGAGAAGAGAACACAAATATGAGGGCACTGCACTGGGAGAATGTTTGGCATAGCAAAGAAATAGTAAGGAGGCAAAGTAATCAAGGAAGGAAGGATTTCTGACTTTTAAGGAAAATGAAACCATTTCATTTATAACAAAAGGAAGGTTTGACCTGGGTGACTGGAATAAAGTTAGTTTTATTTACATAAACTGTAATGTTAAAAAGAAGAAACTCTTTTCAGGGAGCAGGAAACATGAGATTTGGTGAAAATTTGTAGCTCGCAGTTTCTACAGAACCTCAGGTGGGGAATGAATTCTTAAAGGGTAGGGATATGTACATGGAAGGTAAGCCATCTGCATAGAGATGGCAGTTAATCTACAGGACAATAAAGAACTGAGAGGAACATGCAAAACAAGACAAAGTACAGACCCCTGCAAATACCTATGTTTGGCAAGTGGGAAGAAGTGAGACAGCATTTTCAGCCAAGAACACTGGTTTTGTCAATAACAACTTCATTTGCTACAACTGACCTACTTTGGCCCTGAACATTGAACACATTAATTTTAATGATAGCAAAAGAAACTGTCCCTAACAAAAAACTCAGGAATTAAGAAGATCCATTCTGAGAATACCGAAATGGTGAACACTAAAAATAAAATGAATGGAGAAACACTAAGAAGTATGATGATGAAGGTGGTTTTAGCTAAAATACTCAAAACAAGAGGAAGAAAGATTCACTTCTCTCTCCCCTTCCTTTCCCCCTAAAGTTTTATCTTATTTTTTTAGGATCCTAAAATGTATTTACTAAATGATTTCACTGTTAAATAATTGCAAATTATTTCACTCTTAGCAATTTAGAAAAACTCCAGAGTTTTTTATTAGACCTCTTAAAATACTCAGTTATTACAAATTCATAAAGAGTAGTAAATAAATCATAAACCGTAAGTCATAGGATAGATCCTACTTAGAGGTTATTGGTAGTGTTTTGATTTAAAAATGACTATTTAGGACAGATCAATTACTAGTAAGTGGATTGAATCAGTACTCAAAAAACCTCCCTAAAAACAAGTCCATGACCAGATAGCTTCACTGGTGAATTCTTACTTGAACATACCTAAAACCATAAAACTCTGCCTAAAAGAAAACACAGGAGAGTAAGCTGCTTGCCATCATCCTGGTGATGACTTTTTGGATTGCAAAGGCACTAGAAGCAAAAATAAGTAAGTGAGACTACATCTGCCCAGAAAATGAAACCATCAACAAAATGAAAAGGCAACCTATTAAATAGGAGAAAATATTTGCAAATCATGTATCTAGTAAGGTATTAATATCCAAAATATATAAATAACTCATACAACTCAACAGCAAAAAACAAAAACAAACAATCCAATTAAAAACTTGGCAGAGGATTTGAATAGATATTTTTTTTCCAACGAAGTATATAGATGGCCAACAGGTACATGAAAAGTTGCTTAACACCACCAATCATCAGGGAAACGGATATCAAAACCACAATGAGTTATCACCTTATACCTGTCAGAATGGCTATTATAAAAAAGATAAGCAATAACAAGTACTGACAAGGATGTGGAAAAGGGGAATTCTTGTACACTGTTGGTGGGAATGTAAATTGTTGCAGCCACTGTGACAAGCAGTATAGAGGATCCCTCAAAACATTAAAAATAGGAATATCCAGTAACTCCACTTCTGGGTATTTATCAAGAGGAAACAAAAACATTAACTTGAAAAAGTATCTGCACTCCCATATTCACTGCAGCATTATCCACAATAGCCAAGACATGGAAGCAACCTAAGTGTCCTTCACTGGATGAATGGATAAAGAAAGTAGCATACACACCCACACACTGCAATGTTTTTCCATCCACTAAAAACAAGGAAATCTTGCCATTTGTGACAATGTGAACTGACCTCAAGGGCAATATGCTAAGTGAAATAAGTCAGGCAGAGAGAAACAAATACCATATGATCTCACTTATATGTAAAATCTTAAAAGAAAAAAAACTGAGTTCATAGATACAGAAAACAGATTGGTGGTTGCCAGAGTTGGGGAGTTGGGGGTGGACAAAATGGGTGAAGGTGGTCAAAAGGTACAAATTTCCAAGTATAAAATAATTAAGTCACAGGGATGTAATATACCGCATGGTGACTATAGTTAATAATACTGCATTGGTTTGAAAGTTGCTAAGAGAGTAAATTTTAAAAGTTCTCATCACAGAAAAAAATCTGTAACTGTGTGTAGTAATGGATGTTAACTAGACTTACTATGGTTGATCATGTCACAATATACATAAATATTGAACCATTATGTCAGACACGTGAAACTAGCATGTTATATATCAACTACATCTCAATTAAAAATAACTATAAAAAATTTTAATTTGTAACAATTCAGAAATTTCTGCTTTCTTTATACATAAAAAACCAGTATTCTGACTGTACCACACAAAGCAATAAAAGTTCAATATTCAAGTCCTTTTATTTCTACAGCAACTCAAAAATTAACTAAATGGAATTGTTTTGGAGAAACATTTTATAAAGGTTTCTCTTTACTCTTACTTCCTCACTAAAATCAATATGATTTTCTAGCAGAAGTATAATAAAATGGTAGCTCTAGTCTCATTTATATCCTTTTCATCATTCACTGTACACTTTTTGCAACATAACAATTTACTTACTACTTGAGAGTGATAATTTTTTTAATAGAAGAATTATAGCACCTGCTCTTGAGAAGCTTACATACAAAGAAATTAAAGAGTACCAATATAAAAAGGTGCTAAAACATATGATATAAATGGCAATTTCCATAGACAAAAAATGTTCACTCCAGAAAAGAGAATTCAGTGACTTTCTATGTATACAGCATATGACATTTTAACACAAACCACCACATAACAACAAATACCACCTTTGTTCCCATTTAATAAACTCAATGTAGATTTTGACAAAATTACAAAAATTGTAGGGGAAAATTGTAAAGACCTGAAAATGGGCAAAAGAAATTACTGAATATACTTTCAATGGAATGCTGTTACTTCCAGGGATTATTTGGTTTGATTGGGGTGTGAAACTTGTTTCTCTTTGACTAGACTATTTTACATCTTTGCAGAGAAGTTAACTTGTAGGAAACTGATGGTACAAATAATTACTGTCCATGGAAATATAAACCGTGTCCAGGGGAACAGAATAGTCTTGCCAGTTTTGCATACCTTTACATCCATTTTAGCATGACAGATCTATAAAAGTAAGGCACTTTGAATTCCCCTTTGAATATTTTGTAACACATGACTCTTTCCTTCATTAGGTAATGAGTTAAGTATTTTTGGCATGTGTTCACTTTATATTTGTATGAATCATGATTATACCCTCTTTTAAACTTTATCCTTCAAGAAAATGAATATAAGATGATCCCTAACCTTCCTCATAGAGCTCACAATATAGTAAGGGAGATAGATACATTCATAACCAACTACAATAAGATTAAGTATTGTAACAGAGGTATGAACAATATGATAACTAAAATAAAACCATTCTCTTATCTGGAAGGTTTAAGAAAGCCAAAAAAATGTGTCCTGAGAAAACAAACTGTTGATTGTAGCTTCATTATTAGCCTTTTGGTGAGAACAGTTGAAGAGGTCAGGTCATTGGGAGCAAAATCAACAGTCAATTGAAAAAAACAAGGCAAATGATTTCAAGTGGTTTGCCTTGACTCTTGCTAGATGAGTCAACAAATGTAACCAAAATGGCTCAATTGTTGTCGAGAAGTCAATGCTGAATTTAAAGTGGCTGAAGTATTGGTCTCTATGAACAGTCTACATGGGACAACTACAGGTGATAATATTTCAAATAAATCAGCATACATTAATTCAGTACAACCTGAAGTGGAATCTACTAAGATACATTATATCTGATTTTATTTAAAAATACATGTGGAGCAGAAAAGGACTTAGTGTTGGACATATTTTCAACCTCTGTACTGAACACAATATGGCTTTCATAACTAGTTTTTGCTACAGATTTGATGCTATTTTTTAATGAACTTAACCTAAAACTACAAAGCAGGGTAGCTTATATGAGAACTTATAATGTGATGATAACTGTTAAAATCACAAATAATCACAAGCTGCTATACATACTTCCGAACTATCAAATATTAAAACAAAAAGGGAGATCTCCATTGCTACACAAATTTGCACTGATATATATTTTTTGGCTCAAACTACAGTTCCAGAAGGGTTTTTCAGACCACAATACAAATTGAAAGTAAATTTCCATACTGCAAAATCCATTAAACTGTGTAATTGAAAAGCTTTCACCTAACCCTCAATTGGAAGTCTGCAAAGGAATGTTATGCTAAAAAGCAAATATCAAGAGAAGAATAGAATAGAATTCTATAAATGCCTTGCAAGTGATGAATATGCCCAATTAAAATCATATGCTCATGAGCTGATGTATTTGGCAATACCAATCTGAGTATAACAGCATTTTCAAAAATGAAATATGTAAAATCTCATTACAGATCAGCAAAGACAGATGAACATCTGCATTCAATTTTGATAAGAAACATTAACTTTTAACTATAATTAAGTAAAATGTTTTTCTCCACAAAGAGAATTTCACTGTTCTTATTAACATGCCTGATTCAAACATAATGTAGAAAACTGTATCACATAGGATTTTTCCACCTAACCCCAACAAAAACAGCTTTTCCACCATCTCAGTAAATGTAAACTACATTCTTCAGGTTGATCAAGCCAAAAGACTTAAAGTCATCCTTGACATCTCTTTATCTTACTCTCTGTATCCCATTCATCAGCAAAAATGGTTGGCTTTATAAAAAACTACATACAGAATCTAACCATTTTTCACCAAATCTATCATACTGATTCAAGCTACCATCACTGTTCATTCACCTATTAGTTTCCTTATTTCCTATTTTGCTTCCTTTAACAAGAAACTTCCTTTAAAATTTTAAGCCATAACATATCACTTCTTGCCAAAGGTCCTCCAATAGCTTCCCATCTCACTCAGTATAAAAATACAAAGTCCTTATAACAGACTCCAAGAAACTACATGATCTGCTTTCTATCCACCCAAACCACTCTCTGACATCTCCTTTGACTTTTCCCTGGTTTATTCAATTTCAGCCACATGTCCTACTTGTGTTTCTTCCAGCTTGCTTTTTAATCCTATGCCACAGCCTTAATTTGTTTTTCCAATGCCTAAAATGATCTGTTCTCAGATAAACACACTACTCACTCCCTCTAGTGACTGCTCAAACCTCACCTTCTCCCAGGGGTCATCCGTGACCATCCAATATAATGAGCAACTATCCCTTCACACCGTCTTACCACTCTGCAATGACACTACTCTGCATTAATTTTCCACACTAGCATTCACCACCCCTTACATGTATTTAATTATTTGCTTCTCCTCCTAACCCATTAAAAAATAAGCTCCATGAAGGCAGGAAATTGGTGTGTTTTGTTCAGGGCTCTGCCCACAGAGTTTAAAACAGTGCCTGGAATAAATTATTTTCTCCACTGATATCCCAGAACAAATGAACTACACAACAAAAAAATTTTTCTGTGAGTAATGATTGTTTGGTTCCTTTTCCTTACATAAGTAAAATAAACATATATATATATATACATAAAACTGATTTACCATTGCACTAAGTGTTTCTTCCCAATCAGGCCGCTCTCGAGGGTGAACATTTCTATGTAGTTCTGGAACAAAATCATCCTCTTCAGAATGAACTGAGGACTTCATCTTCCTAGAGATCAAAACATAAGAGACTGTGATAAGAATTCCCATTTCTATAAAAGTTTTTCAATGACCACAATTCAAAGAATGGAAAATTATGTCAGATTTGAAGTTTCATTAAGAGCTTTAGTGGCAAGCACTAATCCACCATTTCTACTCTGGCTTTGAGATCTTCCTTAATAATCCAGAGAACACCTGATTTTATTCCAGGAAATAAAAGTAAGGTTTATAACTAGTTAAAACTTTATGGTCTGTGGCAATTATTATATAAGGGCTGGTTTTATCTGTTGAACACTAGGCATTTTCAGGATGAAAGAAAAGTCATGATACTTCTGGTTCCAATTTATAGAACACAGTGTATTGAACTAGCACTGTCGAGGAGAACTACTATGAATGCTAGACAAAACATATAAAACTGCTTGTTTGGGGCACAGGAAAGCAATCAACACAGGCAGGACTCTGGGGCTAAGTTCCTCAAGAGAAGGAAAGCCCATGAAGCAAATTCCACAGGTAATCATACTTTTTGTATAAGAGATTTCCCAAATTATGATTAGAGTCCAGCCATAATATTCTATTCTAACTGTGCTGAGAAGGTAGAAGTTGGAGATGGGGGCTGCAAAGCAGATGGGGCTTCAGGGTGAAAAATGACCCCTCAAAAGACCTGTAGAGAAAGTGCCCAAATACAGAACTTCCCCTCAAATTGTTAACTGATTCCTAAGCTTACAAGTATGTAGGACAAGATGCCAAGAAACCTATCGAAAACCAGTTGATGGACAACTAAGGAGCCAAGCAGATACTTCAGCAGACGACGGTGAGGAGGAGAGGATGGCAAGCAAGCACTGACAAGGTAGAGGAGCACTGAAAAAAAGAAAAGAAACCCTGGGCTCTCAATCAAGACTCCAGAAAAGCCGCACCTTGGGAGTAAAGACAAAATAGCAATAGATGACCTCTACCAAAGCTTAAAACCAAGCCTTAATGAGATCAGAACTGACAAAAGAAAAATTAACTCTCTTTAGAGGAAAGTAACATTTAGAGGCCCTCTGCAAATTTTTCATCCATTGTCAGGTATCCAATAAACATCACAAGGAATTCTAAAAAAAGTATTTGAAATTAAAAAGAAAACAGGAACAAATGAATAAAAATTGAGGAAAATAGTCAAAACAGAGACTCATATTTGATTCAGATGTTAGAATTATCAGAAAAAGACTTTAACATGGCTATAATGGATTTCTGGCTCCTGCTTATGATGTAGGAAGCTGTAAAGAGCATCATTCCCAGCCTAACAAGAAGAAAACACAGATAATTATGAAATCGAAACTTTTCTTGAATCCATCAGAAAACTGAGGTCTCAGGGCAATCAACTAGCCTAAACTGTAAGAAAAGACAGAAATCTCCAAAATGAGCTTGATAAGCAATTACTTGCCTACAGCAAAGCAGGGGGAGGAAAGATACACAAGTTGGTAAGAATTCAGCTAAATTTTTATTAAGTTGCTAAAAAGATTTATGATTAATATGTTTAATAAAATGAAATAAAAATATATGGAAAGATGAAGAATTTCAAGACAAAATTGGAATCTATGAAAAACAACCAAAAGCTCACCTTTTTAAAAGAAAAAAAATAGAGTATCTGAAATTTAAAACTCATTGGATGGGTTTAACAGAACAAAGGACATGGCTAAAGGGAGGCTCAGTGAACTGGAAAACAGGTCAAAAGAAACCATCCAAATTGAAGCACACAGAGAAAAAAAGGACAGAAATACACAAAATGGCATAAAACATGAGACTTGGTAAAAAGGTCTCAAATATGTCTAAATTAGCAACTCAGAGATAAGAGAGATGATGAAAGAGAGAAAGGGATATAAGCAGTATTTGAAAAATAATGACTGAAGTTTTCAAAACTGATGAAGGTCATCAAACAATGGATTCAAGAAGTCCCACAAATGCCAAACAGGATAAAAAAAAAACACCTAAGTATATTTTACTACTCAAATTGCTAATAAATAAATAAATAAATAAATAACACTAAGAGAAATTCTTAAAGGCAGCCAAAAGAATTAAAAATTATTTGACTTCACTGGAGCAATAACAACAAGGTGAGAGGACATTTCAATGGAAATGAAAAAATAATGGAGCAAATCTTCAGCATAATAAAAGTGAAAAATATTGTCAACCTAGAATTATCTACCTTATAAAATCATCCATTAAAAAATCAGGTGAAATAAATTATTTCCAAACAAAAAGATTAAGAATTTACCACCAGAAGACCTGCAATAAAAGAAATAGAATTCTTCCAACTAAAGGAACTGATCCCAGAAATTCATAAGTGCACAATAAAGGGTAAAACGTGGGAAAACATAAGTAAATATTAATGTAAAAACAAAACAATTTTCTATGAGGTTTATAATAGACATAAAAAAGCACAAAGGATAGGAGGGGTGCATGAGGTCACACAGTTTAGGAGTTCTCTATTGGTTGAGGGTGAAATAATTCCTATTTTAGAGAAGAATGCAGTAAGCCAAAGATACATGTTGAAATCTCAATGGCAACCACTAAAATAATAAACAAACGTATAACTAAAAAGCCAATAGAGGAGAAAATTTACAAAAATAAAATATCATTAATCCAAAAGAAAGCAGGAAAGGAAGAATGAAGGCACAAAAAATAAACAAGGAAAATTTAGAAATAAGTATCAAGATGGTAAACTTTAATCCAGTAACATTATTGACAATTTAAAAAGTGACTGGACTGGTTAGCAAAGCATGTGAAGAAACAGGAACATAGTACTTACTGGTGAAATACTAAAGATTCCCCAAGGACAAGCAAGATTAACAACATTATGAACAAGACAAAAATGTCTTAACATTTTACTTGAGATCTTAGTTTTAAAAAGACTAAAATCTTTGCCCAGTTTGGTTTTGTTCTGTGACACGCATGGCCAATAAGTCATTTCCCATTGGTAAAGGAAATAAGAGTTGGAAATCTTTCTTATGGTCTGACCACAGAGTGATATTTTGACAGAGAGAGGTAAAAATCTATTGTCTATCAGAGACAACACAGAATTTGGTTCCTTGGTCAATTTGTGTCTTTTTGTGAAAGAATATGTCTCAATTCCATTGCAGAGAAGAACAGCTCTTTGAGATATATCTGAAGTGGTGAGTTTGGTGTTCTGTTTATTTTACCCATGGCTAAAGTTGTAAAACTGAAGCTACAAGGTGTCTGTATGTCTATAATTGATAAAGTCATTACCTGTCACATAAGTATATATTTTTATAGCAATATATTTTCCAACCTTCAGAGAATATTAATAGATTAAGATTATAAAGCCCCTTACAATACAGAAGCTCTGTTCTGGTTGGTTTATACAGACTATTAAGTGCTTATATAAATCCAGTATTCCCAGAATTCTACAAAAAATAAAGAAACCAAACTTCTAACACTAGTGGGGTCACCTATTTTGGAAGTAAAAACAGAAGAGATTTGCTGAAGCCAGTGGAATTGAGTTGTAGTCACTTCCAAATGAAAATGCCTGATATACTATAATTCTTAATAAATATTAAAATCTTATCACATGAAAACCACAAAGGTATAAAAAGGTATAATGAAAAATCTTCCTCCCTTAACCTGTCTCCAATCTGCTCAATTCCTACCCATTAAACTTCATTCTTGTGTGAAACTCATTCTTCCAGACTTCTTTATGAATATATGTATTTATTAATATATATAAATTTCATCATCTATATTAAAGAGTTGATCCACACAAAGGAAAGTATAAAAGCAATGTGTAATATGTTATTTATTCTTTGTGTAAGAAAATGAAAGTTTATTCCTCTATTACCACACTTCTTATAAAAATTACCGTGTTTATGTACTATTGCGTAGTCTTGTAATATTTCCTAGAGAACTTCCCATAGTATGCAAAGACGTTTTTTTTGCTGTATTTACAAATGTATAATATTCCACTGTATACATGTTCCATAATTCACTTAACCAGTCCCCTACTGATAGATTCTTGACTTTCAATCTTTTGCTATTACAAACAATGCTACAATGAGTTTGCAAATATGTCATTTCTACATATGTACAAGTATATCCAAAAGACAAATTCTCAACTGTAAAAAATTTTTTTATAAATTAGCCCATTTTTTGATTGGGTTTTTGGTCTTTTTCTTATTTTCTGTTCTTAATATATTAAAGAGATTAGTCCTTCAAATATGAGTTCCAAGTACTTTTCCCAGGTTGTCATTTGTCCTTGCTTATTTTGTTTTTTTATGACACAGACGTTTTATATTTTATGTAGTTGAATTTCACAGCCATTTCTTTTACAGGGTTTGTTTTGCATTTTAAGTCATAGTTCAAAATGCCTTCCCTGATCCAAAATTTTTTTTAATTTTCTTATGTATACTTGTTATGGTTTCATTTAAGGCACTTATATCTTTGATCATTTGGAATTTATCCTTAGTATGAGGTAGAAGTTCAATTTTCTTTATTTTCCACAGATATGTATCCAGTTTCCCCCAAAGTATTTATTCAATAGTACATAATGTCTCCATTGGTTTTCCAGAAGCCACCTTTACCATATCTAAATTTTCCTATTTATTTGGCTATATTTCTAGGCTTTCCTTTCACCCCTAGTCTTCTATGCATGTACCAGTACCAAAAGGTTTTAATTATTGAGACTTCACAGTATAATATTGGTTGCAGTAGTCCTCTATCCATCACCCTTACTTGTTTTTTTCCCAAAATGTTTCTTGGCTCGATTATTTAGCCAAGATAAATTTATTTCAGGATCAATTTATCTAGGTTTTTAAAAAGCATTCTTACTATAACATTAAATTTATAATAAACTGACATCTTTATGATGTTGAATATTCCCAGATATGAACAAGGTGTGTCTTTTCATTAGTTCCAAACTTCTTTTATGTCCTTCAGTAATGTTTTATGTTTTCCTCATATAGGACTTAGAGCTCCCTATTAAGTTTATTTCTTATTAAGTTTATTTCTAGGCATTTTATCTTTTCTCTTGCTCTTAAAAATGTATCTTCCTTTTCTTCCATTGTATCTTCTAACTAGTTACTGTTTGATACACTGTTATAGCCCTGTTTTACAGACAGGAAAATTGAAATGCATTAACACATCTCAATCACTCTGGATATGGTAGGGTATTTCCTCCTGGAAAACCCCACCTTCCAGCCTGAAGAAGAAACTGAGACAAGCCATTCATATCTCTGTGGAGAACCACTAGACTGGGTAACTGACTCCAAAATTTTGCATCACTGAGTGGTCCCTTTAGAGGTTTCCTCTCAAAAGCCATAAAAAAACTACCAGCGGACTTCGAAATCAAGACTACATATATGTTGAAAAACATCTCTCCTCCAAGTCTCTAAAAAGTCTCTGAAAGCTAAGTAAAAGGAAATAAATTCTTAACAGAATGGTATAGGTGGAGTCAGCAGGCCAGAGATCTTGATAAACTTGAGGAAGACAAAAAGCAAATGGGATCATACTGACTAGTAAACCAAAAAAGAAAAACAGAGGCTACATTCCCTCTTCCCTCCATAACTCAAGATATTTGACCCCAAGGAATTAATAAGAACTGGAAAATTATTCTATAAAGAAATTTAACAATCAATTAGAGGGACTGGGACTTCTAATGTGGATGTTTGCCCCTAAAGGAGCAGGGCAGAAGCTACATGGATCATGGAACTACTAAAGGAAACAGTGGAGAAGGAAGCAAAGGGCAGACATTTGGCTTAACAGTTAAAAGTATAAGTTCTGTTCAGTCAAAACAGAAAGTGTACATTGAATGAATAAAGCTGCAAAGCTAAAGAAGACAGATAATAATCTAAGTTTACACATATATGTGCCAGTGTATATATCTATATATGAATCAGAACCTTTATAAATTTTTACTCTACTCAAGTTGAATTTAAAGAATATTTAAAGAAGATGATATTAGTGGCCTAAAAAACAAGTACAAGAAATACTTCCAATCAAAAATTAAGAATGTAAAGAGAATATATCAAGGAAGACAAGATAAAGGAGACCTAATATGCAGTAAATAGGTTCTACAAGGAGAAAATTATTAGAGATAGAAGAAAGATAATAGTTAAATAATAGACAACAGTAAGAAATCTATCCTCACATGAGCACTTAACTCTGTACCTTGGAAGTCATTGAGCTCAAAGCTGAATAATTGATGACAAAATACACATAAGAATAAAAAAAGAGTATCTTTCTAATTATCTCTTAACCTTAATAAGCATTCAGACAGAAAGAACAAGTTACCTACAAAGAAAAAGGAAAAAACCTTGGCATTTGAGTATATGCAAAATAGTATCACTCATGGAACTTAATCTGAACTCATAGAGTACGCCACTCATGGAACTTAGCTGAACAAAATACTCAAAATATCAGCCAAAAAACAAATGAACGAGTACACACACATTAAGATTGGGATATGATATAAAGCAGAGGAAACAGCATTAAGCACTGAGCAAGGATACATATAATTAAATCTAAATGGATGACAAAAAAATATTAAACTATCTCAGCAAAAAACTCACATCGGGTGGGGTAGAATGGTGATAAATAAAAGAGTACCACAAGTCACATGAAGGGAGAAGGGCACTGAGAAAAACAGAAAGTAAAATTATTCTAAAGACCTGATATTAAGGAAGGGAGGTAGAAAAGAAAAGAAAGAGCCATAGTAGGAAAAAAACAGCACACCTGAGTTGAAGAAATTATGACTTTCAAATAACAATAGAGAAAATACATAACTGAATATGACAGCATGGAAAAGGAAACTAGTCATTAATGGAAACTACAAGTATAGCAGAACTTCTAAAATTAAATATCTAGAAAGGTTTTGCTTGTTCTGATTATAATCTCACTACTATAATATAATAGGCCACTCACTTGATGTATTATTTTTAAAAAGGAATTGATTACATTTATAAATAGAGCTTTAAACATTTCAGGGATTTTCATTTACTAAGTTTGAACATGCAGTTGACTGTTTAAGGGAGCTTAATATTTAAATTGAATGCAAAGGCTAAGGAAAAACAGGTTTTGAAATTTTTAACTTTAAATATACAAATTAATAACCAGGAACTTTTATCTAGTTTCATATAGTTTTTGTGCTCTAAGGCTTTTTTTGAGCATCAAAAAACTTATGAGCCAAATACAAGAAAGTCTCATCTTGGATTCCATCTCAAAGAATTTAATTATTGATATACCAAGAAAGTCTTGTACTAGCATGCCTCATGGTTAAGACAGATTCATTTCACAGATACTAAGACAGCCTAAAGGCTAGACTCCAATACTACATAAAGTTTTCTGAGACTAAGAGATGTTCACATCAGACTCTGCTGATTGCAACTGAATTTATTATTTTTGTGACACTGAGAAGAGTATGTTGAATAAAAGTTATATGTAATGTTGGAAGAATATTCTAGGGGCTAAACTATACTCAAGATCATACATCCAAGTTTAGAGAATAACATAAATATCATCTTTTTTTTACAAAATACACATCCTTTTTGGTATAATACATATTAGATTATTAGGGCAAGATGCCAATGAAGAGTCACAGACTATAAAATAGGCCTGAGTGTGAAGCTGGTAAATTGTCAATGCTTATTTGTTAATGCTACCTTTCTATCCTTCCAGGCTTATAAAAACTGATTGGGAATCCCCAAAATCAAGAATTTCTGCAGAAGACAAAAGATAGTCATGGTATTAAAAGCAGAAAAATGTGAAATAGCTTTATGAGCTTCCCCAGGAATTCAGCCATTAAAATAGTCATCCTAAAAATCCTAAAGAATCCATCCCAAAACTACTAGAACTAATACCGGAACTCAGCAAAGTTGCACAATATAAAACTAATACACAGAAATCTTTGCATTCCTATACAATAATGATAAACTAGCAGAAAGAGAAATCAGGAAAACAGTTCCATTTACAATTGCATCCAAAAGAATAAAATACCTAGGAATAAACCTAACCAAGGAGGTGAAAGACCTATACCTGAAAACTTTAAGACACCCATGAGAGAAATTAAAGAAGACACCAATAAATAGAAATACATCCCGTGCTCATGGATAGGAAGAATTAATATTGTCAAAATGGCCGTCCTGCCTAAAGCAATCTACAGATTCAATGCAATCCCTATCAAAACACCACCAGCATTCTTCAACAAACTAGAACAAATAGTTCTAAAATTATATGGAACCACAGAAGACACCGAATAGCTAAAGCAATCCTGAGAAGGAAGAATAGAGCTGGGGGATTACACTCCCCAACTTCAAGATCTACTACAAAACCACAGTAATCAAGACAATTTGGTACTGGCACAATAGACCCATAGATCGATGGAACAGAATAGAGAGCCCAAATACATAACCAAGCATATGAGCCAATTAATATATGATAAAGGAGCCATGGATATACAATGGAGAAATGACAGCCTCTCAACAACTGGTGTTGGCTACACGTAAGAGAATGAAACTGGATTATTGTCTGAACTCCATACACAAAAGCAAACTCAAAATGGATAAAAGACCTGAATGTAAGTCATGAAACCATAAAACTCTTAGAAGAAAACACAGGCAAAAATCTCCTGAACATAAACATGAGCAACTTCTTCATGAACCTATCTACTCAGGGAAGGGAAACAAAAGCAAAAATGAACAAGTGAGACTATATCAAACTAAAAAGCTTCTGTACAGCAAATGACACTATCAGTAAAACAAAAAGGCATCCTAGAGTATGGGAGAATATATTCATAAATGACATATCCGACAAGGGGTTAACATCCAAAATATATAAAGAACTCACAATGCGTCAATACCCACCCAAAAGGCAAATAACCCAATTAAGAAATGGGTGGAGAATCTATACAGACACTTCTCCAAAGAAGAAATTCAGATGGCCAACAGGCCCATGAAAAGATGTTCCACTTCACTAATTATCAGGGAAATGCAAATTAAAACCACAATGAGATATCTCCTCACACCAGTTAGGATGGCCAACATCCAAAAGACAAGAAACAACAAATGCTGGCTAGGATGGGGAGAAAGAACTTTCCTACACTGCTGGTGGGAATGTAAATTAGTTCAAATATTGTGGAAAGTAATATGGTAGTTCCTCAAAAAACTAAAACTAGAAATACTATTTGACCCAGGAATTCCACTCCTAGGAATTTACCCAAAAAAAACAAGATCCCAGATTCAAAAAGACATGTGCACCCGTATGTTTATCACAGCACTATTTACAATAGCCAAGATATGGAAGCAACATAAGTGTCCATCAGTAGATGAATGGATAAAGAAGATGTGGTACATATACACAATGGAATATTATTCAGCCATTAAGAAGAAAACAAATCCTACCATTTGCAACAACATGGATGGAGCTAGAGGGTATTATGCTCAGTGAAATAAGCCAGGCAGAGTAAGACACGTACCAAATGAATTCACTCATTTATGGAGTTGAACAACAAAGCAAAACTGAAGAATAAAACAGCAGCAGACTCACAGACTCCAAGAAGGGACCAGTGGTTACCAAAGGAAAAGCATTGGGGAGACTGGGTGGGGAAGGAGGGAGAAGGGGATTAAAGGGCATTATGATTAACACACATAATGTATGGGGGTCATGGGGAAGGCTGTATAGCACAGAGAAGTACTGATTCTACAGCATCTTATTATGCTGATGGACAGCAACTACAGTGGAATGTCGGGGGGGGACTTGATAATATGGGTGAATGTAGTAACTACAATGTTGCTCATGTGAAACCTTCGTAAGTGTATGTATCAGTGATACCTTAATAAAAAAAAACGTACTGTGAAGTTAGGGCTGCCTTAGCTAACAGTGGCTAGCTTCTACTCCCACCCCGCCAAAAAAGTAAATAAAAAATAAGTCATCCTAGATCTGTAAGAAAAACAAGAACATAGGAGAAATATAATACCATATTCCAAGTTACCTTGTTACCTATTTGGATTGCTATAATATCTTTGAATTCATGGCATCACTTTAAGGCAGAGAATAAATAAAACAACCAACCAACCAATGAAATGCATGAACTTTTATTACTCCTATGATGCCATCACTAATAAAAACATTCCCCAAAAAACAAAAGATGATCACCAAATCATAATTAGTTTAACTGAAGCCAGAAGTTTCTCTTCCCACTTAAAATCAATTGTCATACTGGAGACGCAAGCAAAGACTGATTGACAGACTAGCCATCCACAGATTCTGATTTTAAAGACACATGTTCTAAAAATGTGTTTTAGTTACACACTGTATCACCTCTGTAACTGTTTCAAACTATGTGCCATACTTGCCAAGCTATGCATCTGCCAATAATGTGATATCAGAGAAGACTAAACAAGACTTTATGATAAACATTTCTACCCTCAAATGCCCAAGAACAATGTAGAACCTTTCAGGATTGTGAGTTAGTAATAATTCCTAGGTGTCTTAGGGATCATATCCTTAAAAGATCATATTATGGTATGCATCACTTCATTTTTACACTGGTTGTGTAATCTATACAGAACTGGTGCACAAAAACTCAAGGAATTTCAGAAATGAGATACCAGCTGTAGCCTCTTATAAGTTTTTACGTAGTAGAAAATAACATCTAGCAGCAGATATATCAAAAGTCTTTTATAAAACTAAGGTCTCCTTTATAAAACTAAAGGTGTGACATCAGATAGATACACCTGGGTTCGGTGCTACCATATACTGATAATGTGATCTATGTACCTTTCTGAGCCTTAAGTTCCTCATCTGGAAGGTGGGAAAAATAATAAAAATAAAACCTACTTTATACGATTATATGAACATAGCTGATATATTGTATAACATATTTGGCTTAATACACTGCATGTAACGCCTCAATAATTTTTCTTCTTTCTTAAAACATTTGTTTTTCTAGACTTCTGGGAAGATTGCGGCGTCAGAAGGGCAGGGGAAATCTCCTTCCAAAACCATATATATTTGTGAAAATACAACAAATACAACTATTCCTAAAACAGAGACGAGAAGATACAGTACAACAGCCAGACTACAGCTACATCTGAGGGAACTCAGCACCTCATGAAGCAGGTAAGATACAAAGTCGCGACCCGGCGGGACCCGAACACTCTCCCACCCCAGCACATCAGCAGGAGGAAAAGAATCAGAGTGGGGAGGGAGTGGAAGTACAGGCCAGCCAAATAACCAGCCCTGGTGATCTGCACCGGGACCACCACCACACATCACATGGTGTATCAGAGATCAGAGAAACAGAAGGGCAGGATCCAAGATGGACACGGCAAGTGGGTCCCCTCACCCGGCTCCCTGGGACAAAAGAAAAGTGGGCACTTTGTTAAAAGTCTTAAAGAGACAAGGGTCCAAACAGCGGAACAAAATCGTCCCAGCGCACTCATCCTGGCACGTTGGGAGTCTTGGGGAATTTCGGACCCCGTGGCCGGTGGCCCACAAAGCAGCCACATCAAGGATTCCCACAGAGATCAGCAGCCTGCCATTCGTACCCACCACCAACCGGCCGGCACGCCAGCGGATCCGCCACAGCTGCAGAACAAAGGAGGAGCAGCCCCGCCCACAGCAACCTCACAGAACCTACTCCAGGCTGGCATGCAGCTAAGCGGGAAGAGCCCCAGAACCAGGTCTGGAAGGCACCAAGGGGACCAGAACGCACCCAGCAAGACTGCAAACCCCCACAGTGCTATAGGCTAGGATGAGGCGCCCCACACACAGGCAGCTCAGGGGATTAGCCCAGAGACTGCCTCCCAGTGTGCAGGAAAACAGCTCAGGCCCGGAGAAGGCCAACTAGAACAACAAGCAGGAAGGGACTTTGTTCTCCCAGCTGACACACATGGTGCCTACCAGCAACCACTTCTATCACCATGAAAAGACAGAGGAATATGGTACAGACAAAGATCAGTCAGACAACGCCAGAGAGGGGGCCTGATGGTATAGACTTACACAATTTTCCTGAAAAAGAATTCAGAATAAAAGTGATACCATGCTGATATATCTACAGAAAAATATGCAAGAGCTAAGGGAAGAAGTGACGGAACTGACGAAAGACAATGCAGAGATGAGAAAAGCGATCGACAGGCTTAGTAGCAGACTGGACAATGTGCAAGAGACTGTTAACGGAATAGAAATCAGAGTACAGGAATACAGGAAAGCTGAGGCAGAGAGAGATAAAAGGATCTCCAGGAATGAAAGAATATTAAGAGAACTTGTGACCAATCCAAACGGAACAATATTCACATTACAGGGATACCAGAAGAAGAACAGAGAGAGAAAAAGGGATAGAAAGTGTCTTTGAAGAAATAATTGCTGAAAATTTCCCCAAGCTGGGGAAGGAAATAGTCTCTCCGACCATGGAAGCCCAGAGATCTCCCAACACAAGGGACCATGGAAGACAACACCAAGGCACATAATAATTAAAATGGCAAATATCAAAGATAAGGACAGAGTATTAAAGGTAGCTAGAGAGAGAAAAAAGACACCTACAAAGAAAAAAACATTGACTACCATCAGACTGCAACATAAACCTTACAGGCCAGAAGAGAATGGCATGATATATTTAACGTACTGAAACAGAAGGACCTTGAACCAAGAATACTGTATCCAGCACAACTACCATTTAAATTTGAAGGAGGGATTAAACAATTTCCAGAGAAGCAAAAGCTGAGGGACTTTGCCGCTCATAAACCACCTCTACAGGATATCTTAAAGGGACTGCTCTAGATGGAAGCACTACTAAGGCTAAAAAGATGTCACCAGAGAAAAGAAAATCATAGCAAAGAAAGCAGACCATCCAAATACTAACTAAAGGCAAAAACTAAAATCAACTATCCATAAAAGCACTCAAAGGAAACGTAAAACAGTACAGAATAAAACACGTAGTATATAAAGAATGGAGGAGGAAGAATAAGAAGGGGGAGAAATAAAGAATCATCAGACTGTGTTTATAGTAACTTAACAAGAAAGTTAAGTTAGACAGAGACTGATAGGTAGTAAAGAGGCTACTCTTGAAACTTTGGTAACCACGAATCCATAGTCAGCAATGGCAATAAGTACATATCTATCAATAATCACCCTAAATGTAAATGGACTGAATGCACCAATCAAAAGACACAGAGTAACAGAATGGATGAAAAAGCAAGATCCATCTATATGCTAATTACAAGAGACTCACCTCAAACCCACAGATATACACAGACTAAACGTGAAGGGATGGAAAAGATATTTCATGCAAACATGAAGAAAAAAACAGGTGTTGCAGTACTTGTATCAGACAAAATAGACTTCAACACTAAGAAAGTAGCAAGAAATAAAGGACATTATAATGATAAAGCGGTCAGACCAACAAGAGGATATAACCATTTTAAATATATATGCACCCAACACAGGAGAGGCGGCATATGTGAAACAAATACTTACAGAATTAAAGGAGGAAAGAGAAAGCAATGCAGTCATTTTAGAAGACTTCAACACACCACTCACTCCAAAGGACAGATCAACAAGACAGAAAATAAGTAAAGACACAGAGGCACTGAACAACACACTAGAACAGATTGACCTAACAGACATCTACAGAACTCTACACCGAAAAGCAGCAGGATACACATTCTTCTCAAGTGCACATGGAACATTTTCCAGAATAGATCACACACTAGGCCACAAAAAGAACCTCAGTAAATTCAAAAATTTTGAAATTCTACCAACCAATTTCTCAGATCACAAAGGTATAAAACTAGAAATAAATTATACAAAGAAAACAGAAAGGCTCACAAATACATGGAGACTTAACAACATGCTCCTAAATAATCAATGGATTAAAAACCAAATTAAAAGAGATCAAACAATATATGGACACTAATGACAACAATAACACAAAGCCCCAACGTCTGTGGGACACAGCAAAGGCAGTTCTAAGAGGAAAGCATACTGCAATCCAGACCTATTTAAAGAAGGAAGAACAATCTCAAATGAACAGTCTAAAGACACAATTATTGAAATTGGAAAAAAAAGAACAAATGAGGCCCCAAACCACCAGAAGGAGGGACATAATAAAGATCAGAGAAGAAAGAAATAAAATTGAGAAGAATAAAATAACAGAAAAAAAAATCAATAAAACCAAGAGCTGGTTCTTTGAAAAAATAAACAAAATAGATAAACCCCTACCCAGACTTATTAACAGAAAAAGAGAATCTACACACATAAACAGAATGAGAAATGACAAAGGAGAAATCATGACGGACCCCACAGAAACAAAAGAATTATAAGAGAACACTATGAAAATCTATACGCTAAGAAGCTGGAAAACCTAGAAGAAATGGACAACTTCTTAGAAAAATAAAACCTTCCAAGACTGACCAAGCAAGAAACAGAAAAACTAAACAGACCAATCACCAGCAACGAAATTGAATCAGTAATCAAAAAACTGACCAAAAACAAAACTCCCAGGACAGATGGATTCACCTCTGAATTTTACCAGACATACAGAGAAGAAAAAATATCCATTCTCCTTAAAGTTTCCCAAAAAATAGAGGAGGGGGAATACTTCCAAACTGATTCTATGAAGCCAGCATCACTCTAATACCAAACCAAAGACCTCACCAAAAAGAAAATTACAGAACAATATCCCTGATGAACGTACATGCAAAAATACTCAATAAAATATTAGCAAACCGAATTCAAAAATACATCAAGAGGATCATACACCATGATCAAGTGGGATTCATCCCAGGGATGCAAGGATGGTACAATATTCGAAAATCCATAAACATCATCCACCACATCAACTAAAAGAAGAACAAAAACCACATGATCATCTCCATAGATGCTGAAAAAGCATTTGACAAAATTCAGCACCTATTCATGATTAAAACTCTCAACAAAATGGGGATAGAGGGCAGGTACCTCAACATCATAAAGGCCATATATGACAAACCCACAGCTAACATCATACTTAACAGCGAGAAGCTGAAAGCTTTTCACCTAAGATCGGGAACAAGACAGGGATGCCCACTCTCTCCACTGTTATTCAACATAGCACTGGAGGTCCTGGCCACGGCAATCAGACAAAACAAAGAAATATAAGGCATCCAGATTGGTAAAGAAGAAGTCAAATTGTCACTATTTGCAGATGACATGATATTGTACATAAAAAACCCTCAAGACACCACTCCAAAACTACTAGAACTAATATCTGAATTCAGCAAAGTTGCAGGATACAAAATTAACACACAGAAATCTGTTGCTTTCCTATACACTAATGATGAACTAACAGAAAGAGAAATCAGAAAAACAAATCCATTCACAATTGCATCAAAAAGAATAAAATACCTAGGAATAAACGTGATGATGGAAGTGAAAGACCTGTACCCTGAAAACTACAAGACACTCCCAAGAGAAATTAAGAGGACACTAACAAATGGAAATTCATCCCATGATTTTGGCTAGGAAGAATAAATATTGTCAAAATGGCTATACTACCTAAAGCAATCTACAGAGTCAATGCAATCTCTATCAAACTACCAACAGCATTCTTCAATGAACTGGAACAAATAATTCTAAAATTCATATGGAACCACAAAAGAACCCGAATAGCCAAAGCAATACTGAGAAGGAGGAATAGAACAGGGGGAATTATGCTCCCAGACTTCAAGCTCTACTACAAAGCCACAGTAATCAAGACAATTTGGTGTTGGCACAAAAACAGACCCACAGACCAGTGGAACAGAATAGAAAATCCAGACATTAAGCCAGACATATACGGTCAATTAATATATGATAAAGGAGCCTTGGATATACAATGGGGAGATGAGAACCTCTTCAGCACTTGGTGTTGGCAAAACTGGACAGCTAAATGTAAGAGCATGAAACTGGACTACTGTCTAACCCCATACACAAAAGTAAATTCAAAATGGATCAAAGACCTGAAATGTAAGTCATGAAACCATACAACTCTTAGAAAAAATCATAGGCAAAAATCTCTTGGACATAAACATGAGGGAATTCTTCATGAACATATCTCCCTGGGCAAGGGAAACAAAAGCAAAAATGAACAAGTGGACTTCCGGGAAGATGGCAGCATGAGCAGAGTGGCAGAAATCTCCTCCCAACACTATATCTATGAAAACACAGCAAATACATCTATTCCTAAAAGAGAGAAGAGAATACACAGGAAAGGGCAGAGCGTGCAGCTACACCCGAGAGGACTTGGCACCCCAAGAGGCAGGTAAGATACAGAGCCGCAACCCGGCGGGACCCAAGCACTCCCCCACCCAGGCACACTGGCGGGAGGAGAGGATTCAGAGCCGGGAGGGAGTGGAAGTACACCCTCTGAAGTAGCCAGCCACAGTGATCTGTGCGGGGAGCGCTGACCCACATCGCACAGTGCAGCGGAAATTGGAGAGACAGAGGGGCAGGATCTGAGTGGGGAAAGTGCCAGGGTGCTTTCAGCCGGCCCCCGGAAAGGAAAAAAAAAAGCGCGCGCTTTCTTCAGCGGTCTTAAAGAGACAGGAGCCCAGCGGAGGGCCGGATCGCCCCGGCACACTCAGCCCAGCAGGCTGGGAGTCCTAGGGAGTTTCAGACGCCTTAGCTGGTGACTGGGGAAGCGTAGCCATGTTTACACTTCTCACTGAGATCAACAGCCTTCTATTCGTTCCCACCCCTGCCAGAGCGATAAAGGGCCCTGTGAGGCAACACAGCCATGGCTGCGGAATAGAGGGACAATAGCGCCACCTACAGCATTCCCACAGAATCTACTCCCGGTGGGTGTTTTGTTCTGTTTTGTTTGTTTTTTGTTTTGTTTTTTGTTTTTTCTTCTTTGCTTTCTTTTTTCTCTTTTTTTTTCTCTTTTAAAGTCTTAAAGAGCCCAGTTGATATACGTGGCAACTACCAGTGACCAATTCTACAGCCATGAAAACACAGAGGAACATGGATCACAGCAAAATCAACCAGACAACCCCAGAGAGGGAGTCTGAAGGGATGGAAATGCACAGTCTTCCCGAAAAAGAATTCTGAATAAAAGTCATAAACATGCTGATGGACCTACAGAGAAATGTGCAAGAGCTGAGAGAGGAAGTCAGGAAGGTGAGGAAAGACAATGCAGAAATCAGACAAGCGATCGACGGGCTTAACAGCAGAATGGATGAGATGCAAGAGACTGTTAATGGAATAGAAATCAGAGAACAGGAATACACAGCAGCTGAGGCAGAGAGAGATAAAAGGATTTCTAGGAATGAAAGACTATTAAGAGAACTGTGTGACCAATCCAAACAGAATAATATTCGCATTACAGGAGTACCAGAAGAAGAAGAGAGAGAAAAAAAGGGATAAAAAGTGTCTTTGAAGAAATAATTGCTGAAAACTTTCCCTCGCTGGGGAAGGAAATAGTCTCGCAGTCCACCGAAGCCCACAGATCTCCCAACACAAGGGACCCAAGGAAGACAACACCAAGACACATAATAATTAAGATGGCAAAGATCAAAGATAAAGACAGGGTATTAAAGGCAGCTAGAGAGAGAAAAAAGATCACCTACAAAGGAAAACCCATCAGACTATCATCAGACTTCTCAACAGAAACCTTACAGGCCAGAAGAGAATGGCATGATATATTTAACGTTATGAAACAGAAGGGCCTCGAACCGAGAATACTGTATCCAGCACGATTAACATTTAAATATGATGGAGGGATGAAACAATTTCCAGACAAAAGAAAGTTGAGAGAGTTTGCCTCTCATAAACCACCACTACACGATATCTTAAATGGACTGCTCTAGATGGAAGCACACCTAAGGCTAAAAAGATGTCACCAGAGAAAATAAAATCATACCAAACAAAGCAGACCATCCAAATACTAACTAAAGGCAAAGAATAAAACACCTAGTATAGAAAGAATGGACGAGGAGGAATGAGAAGGGAGAGAAATCAAGAAACATCAGACAGTGTTTACAATAACTTAACAAGAAAGTTAATTTAGATTGTTAGATACTAAAGAAGCAACCCTTGAACCCTTGGTAACCACGAATCTAAAGCCAGCAATGGCAATAAGTACATATCTATCAATAATCACCCTAAATGTAAATGGACTGAATGCACCAATCAAAAGACACAGAGTAACAGAATGGATAAAAAAGCAAGACCCATCTATATGCTGCCTACAAGAAACTCACATCAAATCCAAAGATATACACAGACTAAAAGTGAAGGGATGGATAAAGATATTTCATGCAAACAACAAAGAGAAAAAAGCAGGTGTTGCAGCACTTGAATCAGACAAAATAGACTTCAAAACGAAGAAAGTAGCAAAAGATAAAGAAGGACATAACATAATGATAAAGGGGTCAGTCCAACAAGAAGATA
>JAVSCE010005822.1:0-12305 GCA_032199065.1 Smutsia gigantea | reverse complement strand
CATACACTAACAATGATCTAGCAGAGAGAGAAATCAGGAAGACAATTCCATTCAAAGTTGCATCGAAAAGAATAAAATACCTAGGAGTAAACCTAATCAAGGAAGTGAAAGACCTATACTCCAAGAACTACAAGAAACTCATGAGACAAATAAAAGAAGATACCAATAAATGGAAACACATCCCATACTCATGGACAGGAAGAATTAATATTGTCAAAATGATCATCCTGATAAAGCAATCGACAGATTTAATGCAATTCCTATCAAAATACCAACAGCATTTTTCAACGAAGTAGAGAAAATCATTCTAAAATTCATAGGGAGGAGCACAAGACCCCGAATAGCCAAAGCAATCTTGAGAAGGAAGAATAAAGCTGGGGGGATTATTTCCCCAACTTCAAGCTTTACTACAAAGCCGCAGTAACCAAGAGAATTTGGTACTGGCACAAGAACAGACCCATAGACCAATGGAACAGACTAGAGAGCCCTGATATGAACCCAACCATGTATGGTCAATTAATATATGATAAAGGAGCCATAGACATATAATGGGGGAATGACAGCCTCCTCAACAGCTGGTGTTGGCAAAACTGGACAGCTACATGCAAGAGAATGAAACTGGATTATTGTTTAACCCCATACACCAAGGTAAACTCTAAATGGATCAAGGACCTGAATGTAAGTTATGAAACCATAAAACTCTTGGAAGACAACATAGGCAAAAATCTCCTGAATATAAGCATGAAGGACTTTTTCCTGAACGCATCTCCTCGAGCAAGGGAAACAAAAGCAAAAATGAACTCATGGGATGACATCAACCTAAAAAGTTTCTGAACAGCAAAGGACACCATCAACAGAACAAAAAGGCATCCAACAGTATGGGAGAATATATTTGTGAACGACATATCTGACAAGGGGTTAACATCCAAAATGTATAAAGAACTTACATGCCTTAACTCCCGAAAATCAAATAACCCAATTAAAAAATGGGCAGAGGATATGAAGAGACAGTTCTCCAAAGAAGAAATTCAGATGGCCAACAGACACATGAAAAGATGGTCCACATCACTAATCATCAGGGAAATGCAAATGAAAACCACAATGAGATATTACCTCACACCAGTAAGGATGGCCACCATCCAAAAGACTAAGAACAACAAATGCTGGTGAGGATACACAGAAAGGGGAACCCTCCTACACTGCTGGTGGGACTGTAAGCTAGTTCAACCATTGTGGAAAGCAATATGGAGGTTCCTCAAAAAACTAAAAATACAAATACCATTTGACCCAGGAAACCCACTCCTTGGAATTTACCCAAAGAATACAACATCTCAGATTCAAAAAGACATATGCACCCCTATGTTTATTGCAGCAATTTTTACAAAAGCCAACATATGGAAGCAACCTAAGTGTCCATCAGTAGATGAATGGATAAAGAAGAAGTGGTACATATACACAATGGAATACTATTCAGCCATAAGAAGGAAAGAAATCCTGCCATTTGCAACAACATGGATGGACCTGGAGGATATTGTGCTCAGTGAAATAAGCCAGGGGGAGAAAGACAAGTGCCAAATGATTTCCCTCATTTGTGGAGTATAACAATGAAGCAAAACTCAAGGAACAAAATAGTAGCAGATTCAGACACTCCATGAAGGAACTAGTGGTTACCAAAGGGGTGGGGTGTGGGAGGGTGGGTGGGGAAGGAGGGAGAATGGGATTGTGGGGTATTATGTTTAGTACACATGGTGTGGGGAATCACTGGGACTGAATTGGGGTATGAGAGTGGACTTGGTAATATGGGGAAATGTAGTGACCGCATTGTTTTTTCATGTGAAACCTTCATAAGAGTGTATATCAATAATACCTTTATAAAAAAATTTTCCAAGCAGAAAAAAATATATTTAAAATAAATAAATAAATAAATAAATAAATTTTAAGGAGGGATTAAACAATTTACAGGTAAGCAAAAGCGGAAAGAATTTACCTCCCACAAACCACCTCTACAGTGCATTTTGGAGGGACTCCTATAGATGCAATTAAACTAAGGCTAAAAAGATGTCACCCAAGGGAAGACAAAGAGGACAGTATATGATTCATAACATACAAAGAATGGAGGAGGCAGAAAAAGGAGGAAAAAAAAGAACCTTTAGGCTGTGTTTGTAATAGTATACAAAGTAAGTTAAATTACACTATTAGTAAGGGAATTGCCCTTGAACCTTTGGTAACCACAAATCTAAAGCCTGCAATGGCAATAATCACCCTAAATATAAATGTTCTGAATGCACCAATCAAAAGACATAGAGTTACTGAATGGATAAAAAAACAAGACCCATCTATATTCTGCCTACAAGAGACTCACTTCAAACCCAAAGACATACACAGACTGAAAGTAAAGGGATGGAAAAAGATATTTCACGCAACCAATAGTGAGAAAAAAGCAGGAGTTGCAGTACTTGTATCAGACAAAATAGACGTCAAAACAAAGAAAGTCACAAGAGACAAAGAAGGACATTACATAATGAGAAAAGGGTCAGTCCAACAAGAGGATATAACTATTATAAATATCTGTGCACTCAATACAGGATCACCTACATATGTGAAACAAATACTAACAGAATTAAAGGGGGAAATAGAATGCAGTGCATTCATTTTAGGAGACTTCAGCACGCCACTCACTCCAAAAAACAGATCAACCAGACAGAAAATAAGTAGAGACAGAGGCACTGAACAACATATTAGAACACATGGACCTAACAGACATCTATAAAACACTCCGTCTAGAAGTAACAGGATACACATTCTTCTCAAGTGCACACGGAACATTTTCAAGAATTGATCATATATTAGGCCACAAAGAAAACTTCAGCAATTCAAAAAGACTGAAATTGTACCAACCAGCTTCTCAGATCACAAAGGTATGAAACTAGAAATAAATTAATTACAGAAAGAAAATGAAAAAGCCCACAAACACATGGAGGCTTAATAACATGGTCCTAAATAATCAATGGATCAATGACCAAATAAAAACAGAGATCAAGCAATATAGGGAGACAAATGACAACAATAATTCAACACCACGGATGCAGTGAAGGCCATGCTAAGAGGGAAATATATTGCAATACAGGCCTACCTCAGGAAAGAAGAACAATCCCAAATGAACAGTCTAATCTCACAATTAATGAAACTAGAAAAAGAAGAACAAATGAGGCCCAAAGTCAGTAGAAGGAGGGACATAATAAAGATTAAAGCATAAATAATTAAAATCAAGAAGAATAAAACAATAGAAAGAATCACTGAAAGCAGAAGCTGGTTCTTTGAGTAAATAAACAAAAGAGATAAACCCCTAGCTGGACTTATCAAGAAAAAAGAGAGTCTACACACAAACATAATCAGAAATGAGAAAAGAAAAATCACTAAGAACACCGCAGAAATACAAAGAATTATGAGAGAATACTATGAAAAATTATATGGTAACAAACTGGATAACATAGAAGAAATGGACAATTTTCTAGAAAAATAAAACCAGCCAAGGCTGACCCAGGAAGAAACAGAAAATCTAAACAGACCAATTACCAGCAATGAAATTGAATTGGTAATCAAAACACTACCCAAGAACAAAACCTCCAGACCAGATGGCTTCCCCGCTGAATTTCATTTAGTGAAGACCTAATACCCATCCTCATTAAAGTTTTCCAAAAAGTAGAAGAGGAGGGAATACTCCCAAACTCACTCAATGAGGCCAACATCACTCTAATACCAAAACCAGGCAAAGACGCCACAAAAAAAGAAAACTACAGACCAATATCCCTGATGAACACAGATGTAAAAATACTCAACAAAATATTAGCAAACTGAATTCAAAAATACCTCAAAAAGATCATCCATCATGATCAAGTGGGATTCATCCCAGGGATGCAAGGATGGTACAACATTTGAAAATCCATTAACATCATCCACTACATCAACAAAAAGAAGAACAAAAACCACATGATCATCTCCATAGATGCTGAAAAAGCATTTGACAAAATTCAACATCCATTCATGATAAAAAACTCTCAACAAAATGAGTATAGAGGGCAAGTACCTCAACATAATAAAGGCGATATATGACAAACCCACAGCCAACATCATACTTAACAGCAAGAAGCTGAAAACTTTTCCTTTAATATCAGAAACAAGACAAGGATGACCACTCTCCCCAGTTTTATTCAACAGAATTCTGGAGGTCCTAGCCACAACAGTCAGACAAAACAAAGAAATACATGGCATCCAGATTGGCAAGGAAGAACTCAACCTGTCCCTATTTGTAGATGACATGACATTGTTCATAAAAAACCTTAATGAATCCACTCCAAAACTACTAGATCTAATATCTGAATTCAGCAAAGTTGCAGGATACAAAATTAATACACAGAAATTTGTTGCATTCCTATACACTAACAATGAACTAGCAGCAAGAGAAATCAGGAAAACAATTCCATTCACAATCGCATCCAAATGAATAAAATACCTAGAAATAAACCTAACCAAGGAAGTAATAGACCTATACCCTGACAACTACAAGACATTTTTAAGAGAAATTAAAGAGGACACTAATAAATGGAAATTCATCCCATGCTCTGGCTAGGAAGAAATAATACTGTCAAAATGGCCATCCTGCCTAAAGCAATCTACATATTCAATGCAATCCCTATCAAAATATCTATAGCACTCTTCAATGAACTAGAGCAAATAGTTCTAAAATTCATATGTAACCACAAAAGACCCCAAATAGCCAAAGCAATCCTGAGAAGGAAGAATAAAACAGGGGGAATTATGCTCCCTGAATTCAAGCTCTACTACAAAGCCACAGTAATCAAGACAATTTGGTACTGGCACAAGAACAGACCCACAGACCACTGGAACAGAATAGAGAGTGCAGAGGTTAACCCAAACATATACGGTCAATTAATATACGATAAAGGAGCCATGGTACACAATGGGGAAATGACAGCCTCTTCAACAGCTGGTGTTGACAAAACTGGACAGCTACATGTAAGAGAATGAAACTGGATCATTGTCTAACTCCATACACAAAAGTAAATTCAAAATGGATCAAAGACCTGAATATAAGTCATGAAACCATAAAACTCTTAGAAAAAAATAGGCAAAAATCTCTTGGACGTAAACATGAGCAACTTCTTCATGTACATATCTCCACAAGGGAAACATGAACATATCTCTGCAAGGGAAACAAAAGCAAAAATGAACAAGTGGACTATATCAAGCTGAAAAGCTTCTGTACAGCAAAGAACACCATCAGTAGAACAAAAAGACATCCTACATTATGGGAGAATATATTCATAAATGACATATCTGATAAGGAGCTGACATCCAAAATATATAAAGAACTCACACACCTCAACAAACAAAAAGCAAATAATCCAATTAACAAATGGTCAGAGGACCTGAACAGACACTTCTCCAAAGAAGAAATTCAGATGGCCAACAGGCACATGAAAAGATGCTCCACATCACTCATCATCAGAGAAATGCAAATGAAAACCACAATGAGATATCACCTCATACCAGTATGGATGGCCACCATCCAAAACACAAACAACAACAAATGTTGGTGAGGATGTGGAGAAAGGGGAACCCTCCTACACTGCTGGTGGGAATGCAAATTAAAATTAGTTCAACCGTTGTGCAAAGCAGTATAGAGGTCTCTCAAAAAACTCAAAATAGAAATACCATTTGACCCAGGAATCCCACTCCTAGGAATTTACCCTAAGGATGCAGCAGCCCAGTTTGAAAAAGACATATGCACCCCTATGTTAATTGCAGCACTATTTAAAATAGCAAAGAAATGGAAGCAACCTAAGTGTCCATCAGTAGATGAATGGATAAAGAAGAAGTGGTACATATACACAATGGAATATTATACAGCCATAAAAAGAAAAAAATCCTACCATTTGCAACAACATGGATGGAGCTAGAGGCTATTAAGCTCAGTGAAATAAGCCAGGCAGAAAAAGACAAGTATCCAATGATTTCACTCATATGTGGAGTGTAAGAACAAAGAAAAAAACTGAAGGAACAAAACAGCAGCAGACTCACAGAACCAGAATGGACTAACAGTTACCAAAGGGAAAGGGACTGGTGAGGATGGGTGGGAAGGGAGGGACAAAGGGGAGAAAGGGGCATTACGATTAGCACACATAATTTGGGGGGGGGGGCACAGGGAGGGCTGTACAACACAGAGAAGACAAGTAGTGATTCTACAGCATCTCACTACGCTGATGGACAGTGACTGTAATGGCGTATGTGGTGGGGACTTGATAATAGGGGGAGTCTAGTAACCATAATGTTGCACATGTAATTGTAGATTTATGATACCAAAAAAAGAAATAATAATAACCATGCTTTGGTAGATCAATCTTCTCACAGTGCACTCTCAGGAGACAGCAATCTTCAGTATCACACTTAGAAACCTTGAGATTTCATCTGTTGGAAATGACACCTCCAGAAAGACTCCAACCTCACTGGAAAGGTCATCGTCAGAAACTGCTAACTACGCTTGTACCACCAAACTACAAGGAACAGATTCTTGGATTCATGTGACACATCTGAAAAAGCACTAAACACTGACTGGGCCTGCACTCCACCTGGTGATCTGAAAATAATGATTGCCTGGAATTGAAGCAAATTACATTGGTCAAAACAGCTTTCCCAAGATATCTGGACCAGGCCTATACATCTTTTTCACTGTTTGCTTCTTCCATCTTTCTTGGGAAGAAAATGCCCTTGTCTGAATTTCACAAACCTTTGCAAAAGGGGGAATCCACTTTGGGTTGATTATGGCCTTTTGGAAATACTCTCATCATAACCTCATAAGATTTTCCTGAGGAGGTAGAAAGTTCAGAATTCACAAAAGTCATTCACCTGAACCAGTAACTGACTCTGGATTCTTATTTATGGTCTCTGAATTTGCAACCTTACAGGCCGTATTATTGACATCACAATTGGTTCCAAACAGTCCTTTTGAGATAACAACACTGTTTTAAATGTTTTTCAGTTTTGCTCTTTTGTGGAAAGTTCATTCAGCTATTTGCTTCATGCTTATACCTATACTGTATCTACCTAAATGCAATGGTTAATTTCTTTCAGTGTGTTCTTACAAGTATTCACTGCTCTGCTTCCATGGCTGCTTTAAGCAAGGAATTCCAAGAGGCATATGTGACTCTAGGTTTTCCTCTCTAGGAACACCTTTTCTGCCCTCAGTCAGAATAAGTGCCAAGCAATATTTTCACTTGGCTACTTTGAGACCTAGGGTCCTGGTTTAGGACCATCATGCAATTTAGAATTGTCATGTTACTTCTTCTGTTTTATATAATTAAGTTTTTGTATTTTGTTGCCTGCCAAACTTTTGTAAAAGTGATATACCCAAAAATAAGGTGATCTCCAATGCTTAAGATCTTCATAAATATGGACTATAGAGGGGAAGTACTTGAGAGTTCTGCTCCTAACCTTCCTCGTTACTCAAATGTGCCTTAAGTAGTTCCCAACTGCTATGCCTTTCCCTCCAACATGGGACAGGACAACCAGCAAAGATCCTTCCTGGGACTAAGGGAAAAAAAAAAACTAAATACAGAAAACCCAACTCTTGATCAGCAATGCTTTCAAGGAAAGATAGTGATAAAAAAAAAAAACGTTAAAATTAAGACGGGGAAACCTTGCTGACATGGCAGCGGGAGGACAGCAGGAGGAGCTCTCACACTCCACCTCATCAACTGCAGGTCCCACTGGAACAGATGAAAACCTTGCAGTCATGCTGTTTTAGCTACTTTATTACCCAGAAAGAGGAAGGAAGATTTTCTGCCTTCCCAGGCCACAGCTCAGTCAGTGAAAGACTGTCACAATTCAGCCATTGAGAAGCCATGACACATCGGACTCCCAGTTTCCTTCAATGGTCTTTTTGCTTAGACTAGCCCTCTCAACTTAGCCCCTTTCCTCTACAAATGAGCATTCCTCTCCTTTGTTCTCTGGATATGCCTGTGGTTTTGCCATATATGTCCTGAATTGCAATTCTTTCCTGTTCCCACATAAACCTGTCTTTGCTGGTAAAATAACTAAAGGTTTTATTTCTAAGGTTAACATAGGATAAGTAGGTCATAGAATGGGTACATTGGCACTAGGTCACCCATCAACCTTAAGAAAACTTTCATGCAACAAGGCACACTGTAAAACATGCACAATCCCGAACTCTGTGGCACATAACTTTTAGATTATTAATTTGACCTCAAGGCTTTAGATAATGGGATCCTTTAAATTCTAAAGAGTGAAGCATGTCACCTTCCAACACTAAAAACTATGGTTCTGGAGGCTGTGAATATCTAGCAAAAGTGGCAAAATCTTACTAAGCCTAGAATAACTATGGCCAGTATGAGGAACAATCCAATTAGATAAAATCATTTAAGAAGTGCACTTAGAAGCAAAGTCTCCAGAATTCCAGAATAACTTAATTTAAAAGTTTTTGTAAAAACCTAATGAGAAATTATAGATATGAGATAACTAAAACAAAAGACATTAAGACTAATGTAACTCTTACTGCTTTCCTCCAGTATTCCTGTCTGAATTGTTTTTCTCTGTGAAAAGACTACACAACCATAAACAGAAATCCTTCAAGTTAATGGCCTTATAGCACCCCCATATAGGCTCATCCAGAGTTGATGAAACTGAAAGATGTTCTAGTAAACTGCTATGTTATTCCCTTAAACAGCCAAGGGGAAATTCTGATAGATACCAGAGTCTGTGGAGGGCACCCTGGAAAAACTGGCAAAATCCAGCAAAAGGATGAAAATTCTTACCAGAATCAGCTCTTCCGAATCCCTGTCTGTAGTGCTCAGTCAAGAGAGGAAAATACAATTTCATGTTGTCTTTTACTTTGCAAATCCAGACAAATTGATAATTGATCTCATTTTACATCCCAAGAACTTGGCTTGGCTTTCTGCCTGCCTGGGACATGCAGTTCCTTTCTTTGGCTATCTTTGGGAGTGACTTTAGATCTTGTGAAGTTAATAACTCTTTTCTGTCTTTAAGGATGCCTCTTGGGTCCATAAGAATGTTTAATACCATCAGAAATATTTCCTGTTTGTCCCGGCTGAAAACTGACAAGATATTATGGGTGTGTCAGTCCTTCATATTCTTTAAGTTACAAAACCCAATTCCTTAAAAATTTTAAAACAGCTGTTCTTGTTTTGCCACTCTAGTCTTTCAGAACTAGAATAATGGCTCCAAAAACATGTCAGAGGCCACCTATATTTACCAATCCCCAGGCCTTGCCTATTCATCTTAAAATGCTTGCAGATAGGATTGTTTTGCACTTGAGGAAAGGAAAAATTTAAATAACTACCCTAGACCTCTGGTAACAGGCAAATATACCCCCAAAATCTCCAACTCTGAAAAATTGTAGATACTTTCCCTGTGTTTTTGTGGTGTAAATTTTCTACCCCCATCTTCTCTAAGACCTAAGAGGCATTCTTTAAAATACAAACTTTAGGGAGAAGTTCCTCATCAAAGGACAAAAAAAGAGAGAAAGTATTTTAAAATTAGGCAAATAAAAAATATTTTCCACAGACATTTGTTTGCATCTGTCTGTGTTTATCTTTGTGTGTCCATATTATGTATATTGTAAATTTGAGATATTTTTCTGCTTCTGGATAGTACTGCTAAAATTAATTTGTAAAACAGCTATATCTGGTTGGTTTAAAGACAAATGATCCTATGTATTGGCTATTCTAAAACTCTCAGAAATTATAATCTAACCCAAATGTTTTTCAAGTTCACATGATCTGAGAAAATATTTGGTATTAAAGCAAATTTAAGGTTGTTGGTTTAGATACAATAAAAATGCCTTTAGGGTTATCAGCATTAAAGTGAAAACTTACTCTTCCTGGGTTTACTTAAAGCCAAATAAGTTGGTGTGAGCTCTGTTACAACATATTTTTAAAAAAGATATTGGGAGAGCTTCTTCCGGGAAGATGGCGGTGTGAGCAGGGCGGTGGAGATCTCCTCCCAAAACCAAATATATTTATGAAAATACAGCAAATACAACTACTCCTAAAAGAGAGACCAGAAGATACAGGATGACACCAGCCTACAGCTACACCTGAGAGGACTCGGCACCCTGCGAGGCGGGTAAGATACGGAGCCACGACCTGGCAGACCCGAGCACTCCCCCACCACAGCACACAGGTGGGAGGAGAGGATTCAGAGCCAGGAGGGAGTAGAAGCACAGGCCCGCCAAATAACCAGCCCCGGTGATCTGCGCCAGGAGCACTGACACACATTGCGCGGTGTATCGGAGATTGGAGAGGCAGAGATGCAGATTCCAAGACAGCAGGTCCACCCAGCCAGTTTCCCAGGACAAAAGAAAAGAACGCACTTTTTTACGGGTCTTAAAGAGACAGGGGCCCAACAGAGCAGCAGGATCATCCTAGTGCACTCAGCCAGGCAGGCTGGGAGTCCTGGGGAGTTTTGGAACCCTTGGACTGTGGCTGGGAAAAGCAGTCGCACAGACACTTCCCACAGAAATCAGCAGCCTCCTATTCGTTCCCTCCCCGGCCAGAGTCACAAAGGGCAGGGTGGAGAGGTGTGGCAGGAGAATAGTGGAGCACCAGCACCACCAACAGGATCCTTACAGAAACGACACCTGGCAGGCTTTTTTTTTCTCTATTTTCCCTTTCTTCTTTTTTTTTTTTTCTGACCACTTCTATCGCCATGAAAAGACAGAGAAATATTGAACAAACAAAACTTACCCAGAAAACCCCAGACAAGACTACCCCAGAGAAGGAGTCTGAAGGGATGGACATGCACAATCTTCCTGAAAAAGAATTCAGAATAAAAGTCATAACCATACTCATGGATCTACAGAGAAATATGCAAGAGCTCAGGGAGGAAGTGAGGGAAGTGAGGAAAGACAATGCAGAGATGAGACAAGCGATCGACAGGCTTAGCAGCAGACTGGACGAGATGCAAGAGACTGTTAATGGAATAGAACTCAGAGAACAGGAATACAGAGAAGCTGAGGCAGAGAGAGATAAAAGGATCTCTAGGAATGAAAGAATATTAAGAGAACTGTGTGACCAATCCAAACAGAACAATATTCGCATTATAGGAATACCGGAGGAAGAAGAGAGATAAAAAGGGATAGAAAGTGTCTTTGAAAAATAATTGCTGAAAAATTCCCCAAGCTGGGGAAGGTAATAGTCTCTCAGACCATGGAAGCCCACAGACCTCCCAACACAAAGGACCCAAGGAAGACAACACCAAGACACATAATAATTAAAATGGCAAAGATCAAAGATAAGGACAGAGTATTAAAGGCAGCTAGAGAGAGAAGAAATATCACCTACAAAGGATAATTCATCAGACAATCATCAGACTTCTTAACAGAAACCTTACAGACCAGAAGAGAATGGCATGATATATTTAACGTAATGAAACAGAAGGGCCTCGAACCAAGAATATTGTATCTAGCATGATTATCATTTAAATTTTAGGGAGGGATTAAACAATTTCCAGACAAGTGAAAGCTGAAAGAGTTTGCCTCCCATAAACCACCTCTTCAGGATATCTTAAAGGGACTGCTCTAGATGGAAGCACTCCTAAGGCTAAAAAGAGGTCACCAGAGAAAATAAAATCATAGCAAAGAAAGCATATCATCCAAATACTAACTAAAGGCAAAGAATAAAACACCTAGCATATAAAGAATGGAGGAGGAACAATAAGAAGGGAGAGAGATAAAGAATCATCAGACTGTGCTTACAATAACTTAACAAGAAAATTAAGTTAGACTGTTAGATAGTAGAGAACCTACACTTGAACCTTTGGTGACCACGAATCTAAAGCCAGCAATGGCAATAACTACATATCTATCGATAATCACCCTAAATGTAAATGGACTGAATGCACAAATCAGAAGACACAGAGTTACTGATTGGATAAAAAGCAAGACCCATCTATATGCTGCCTACAAGAGACTCACCTCAAACCCAAAGATATACACAGACTAAAGGTGAAGGGATGGAAAAAGATATTTCATGAAAACAACAAGGAGAAAAAAGCAGGTGTTGCAGTACTTGTATCAGACAAAATAGACTTCAAAACGAAGAAAGTAGCAAGAGATAAAGAAGGACATTACATAATGATAAAGGGGTCAGTCCAACAAGAGGATATAACCATTATAAATATATATGCACACAACACAGGAGCGCCAGCATATGTGAAACAAATACTAACAGAATTAAAGGAGGAAATAG